>CAUYPO010066644.1:0-26706 GCA_963574435.1 Cheirogaleus major
AAAACTGAAAACAGGCCGGGCCCAGTGGCTCACGCCTGTAATCCTAGTACTCTGGGAGGCTGAGGCGGGCAGACCCTTTAAGCTCAGGAGTTTGAGACCAGCCTGAGCAAGAGCAAGACCCCGTCTCTACTATAAATAGAAAGAAATTAACCAAACAACTAAAAATATAGAAAAAATTAGACTGGCATGGTGGCGCATGCCTGTAGTCCCAGCCACTTGGGAGGCTGAGACAGGAGGATCGCTTGAGCCCAGGAGTTTGAGGTTGCTGTGAGCTAGGGTGACGCCATGGCACTCTAGCCCGGGCAACAGAGTGAGACTCTGTGTCAAAAACAAAACAAAACAAAACAAAAACCTGAAAACAGACATCTAAGGGATCAAAATGTACCTAAACAGAAAAAACATAAATATTAGCTCTATACTGCTGAACATGGTAGTTACCAGTCACCTATGGCTATTTAAATTTAAATTTAATTAAGTTAAAAACTCAGTTCCACAGTTACACTTGGCCATATTTCAAGTGCTCAATAGCTACACGAAATGGGTGCCACAATGGACAACACAGATGAAGAACATTTCCATCACTACAAAAAGGTCTACTGGACAGCACTGTGTTAGATATATGAAGTGAACTGACTTGAAGAGATGGAACTAAAATTGGAAGTTATGCCATAATAAGTGTAAAGCTACCCAGAAATCATCCCCCTTTCAATAGCTAAAATTAACCTCTGGCAAAATTACTTTACCATGTAGCTGAAACACCAAAAGATCTAATACTTAACAAGAAGGAATCCATATTCTAAAATATACAATTCTTACAGGCCAATGATACTACAGCCAGTATTTCATTAAGCCTGCATTGAAATAAAATATACATCAGAAAGTGCACCAGTGTGTAGCCCAACGAATATTCAGAGAAAAACTCATAAACTAGCACCCAGATCAAGTAACGGAAATTACTAGCAACCCCAGACGTGTCCCTTGGGCTACCTCCCAGCCTCTACCCATCCCCCCCAAGATAACGATGGACCTGACTCCTGACACTGTAGATGAGTTGTATCGGGCTCAGAACTCGATATAAATGGAAATGTCAGTGCTCTTGTGACCACCTTCTTTTGCTCAACATCATGCTTGTGAGCTACATACTTATTGTTGAATGGGGTTGGAGTTTGTAGATTCTCACTACTGTTGGTATATTATTATATGACTATATTACAATTTTTCCATATCACTTTTAATGGACATTTGGGTAACTTCCAGGTTTTGGCTACTAAGAATAAAGTTGCTATGAATATTCTGGTACACATCCTTTGTTAATATATATATAATTCTTTGGTTATGTTAAGCTTTAGCAGACACTGCCAGTTTTCCAAAGTGGTACCAAAGTGGCACCAAAGTTCCCCCAACAGTGTTTGAGAGTTCCAACTAGTCCACATTCTTGCCATTCCCTTTTAGCTATTATGGTAGGTGTATAGTGGTACAACCATATTGTGGTTGTAATTTGCATTTCCCTGATGACTAATGAAATATCATGCCTTTTGCAGATTCATCAACTTTTTGGACAGCCTCTTTTGTGCAGAAATTGTTCAAGTCCTTTGCCCATTTTTCTCTTAGTCTTCCTTTTTAAAAAAAAAAAAAGATTTCTAGTTTTTCATACATTCTGAATTTGAGTCCTTTGATTCATACATGTATTGCAAATACCTTCTCCCACTCCAAAGCTTTTCACTCTCTAAATGACACCTTTTGACAAACAGATGTTCTTAGTTTAGGCCAGGCACAGTGGCTCATGCCTATAATACTAGCACTCTAGGAGGCCAAGGCGGGAAGACTACTTGAGCTCAGGAGTTCAAGACCAGCCTAAGCAAGAGCGAGACTCCATCTCTACAAAAAATAGAAAACTGAGCTGGGCACACGGTACACATGACTGTAGTCCCAGCTATTTGGGAGATTGAGACAGGAGGACTACTTGAGCCCAGGAGTTTGAGGTTGCTGTGGGCTAGGCTGATGCCACAGCACTCTGCCCAGAGTGACTGAGTGAGACTCAAAAAGAAGTTCTTAGTTTTAACATAGCCCTTTTAACAAATCTTTTCCTTTACAATGAGCATTTTGTATCCTGTTTAAGTCTTTGCCTATCCCAAGATCATGAAAATGTTTTCCCTATGTTATATTCTAAAAGTTTTGTTTCACTATTTACATTTAGATCTACAATCCCAAATCTATTTTTGCAACATAGTGTAACAGGTCAAGATTAATTTTATTTTCATGTGGACTAACCCAGCACCATTTATGAAAAGATCACTCTTCTCCACAGCACTGCCTGCCACCTTTGTAATGAATCAAGTGACATCATATATGGGTGGATGGGTCTATTTGCTGGACCTTCTATTCTGTCCACTGGTCTATCCTTGTGCCAATACCACACTGTCTTAATTACTATAGCTTTAAAATAGGTCCTGATATTTTATTCTTCTTCAAGATTGCCTTGGCTATTCTTGGCCCAATGCATCTTTATACAAATTTTAGAGTTATCTTGTTAATGCCCCCCCTCATCCTTACCCTACACTTTCTATCCTATGCCTTTCCCCTCAAAAAACAAAAAAACAAAAAAAACCCTGAAATGTATTTAAAGGTTGCGCTGAAACTGTAGCTGGGTAGGAGAACTGACACACTGACAATACCAAATCTCCCAATCTGTGATCACAATGTATCTCACATTTATTTACATCTTCTTTAATTTTTCAATAACATTTTATAGTTATTAATATAGAAAACATTGTAGAAAACTACATTTTTTGCTAAGATTTACTTTCAGGTATTTGATTTTGATTGTAATTAGCAGCTCTATTAAATTTTTTTTTCCTGGCATATAGAAATATGACTGAGTTCTACATATTGACCTGGTATTCAATGATATTGCTAAATTCACATAATAATTCCAACAGATTGTCCACAGATTCTTTTGGATTGTCTATATAAACATAATCATGTATTCTGTGAATAATGATGGTTTTATTTCTTCTTTTCAATCCTTATGCTTTTTATTTCTTTTCTTCCATTATTACACTGTCCAGTACAATGCTGAATAGGAATGGTGACGGTGAGTACCCTCACCTTCTCCCAGATCTTAGTGGCAAAGCCAAAGTTTCGTTTTATTTATAATTTGTCCTCATCCCACCTACTTCCAAGAAAGGATTCTTTGTTAAGTAATCCTCATCACCATCTTATGAAATGGATCACCAAGTGGAGACCAGGGGAAAGGAAACCTCAGGAAAGTGTGAGAGGAGAAGCGGAGGCTACTGCATTCATGCCTATTGCTTGGGTTCAAACAGAAAGGTAAAGAACATAGCCAAGGTCCTTACCTAGGCAATGCAGAGCTAGACTCACAAAGCCTGGGCTCTTAGGCACTCTGCTCTACTGTCTCCCCAGACAGACAGAGGAGGGAGAGCAGTAAGAGAGACCAGGAGTGTTGGCTGGTGCCCAGATGAAGAGATACAGCAGGAACCAGGAGCTCATAAAAAGGGCAAAGCCAGAGATGTACAGATTTGTAAGACACTAGAACCTTGGTGGCTGCCAAAGCCAGGGGCTTAGATTATTTAGGGGTGGGGGGTGTCGGGGATGTAGCAGAACAAGAAGAGGGCTCAACAAGAAATCCTAAGAAACATTAGCATTTAAGATAAGGCCAAGAAAGCTAGCAAGAAATAACTAAACAAAAGCAGTCAGAGAGGGGACAACCAGGAGACAGACAGGAATCTCAGAAGGAACAGGAAGCATCAACTGCTGGAGACAGGCCAAAGGGAGGAAGGGTGAAAAGGCGCTTTTAGATTTGGGGAGGTGAACTATTAACCTTGGAAAAGTTTTACCGAAGTAGCAGCAAGGGTGAAAGACAGCAGCAGGTCTGCAGTAGCCAGACAGGAACAAACATCTGTTACCAATGAGAAATATGGTAGGACAGCAGCAGAAAGCACTGTCATAGGCCTAATGAATTCTGAGAGACTGAACTTTAAAAGCACATATTTCTATATTGCCTCAATTAATTCTTTGTAACAATTCTCTTGTTTTACTGAATAAATTCTTGGAACTAGTAGAAAATAATTGCTTGTAGAGCTTAAATATTAAGAAGGCTTAATCTATATTTCAAGTAGTAAATGACTGAGCAGCTACCAACAATTTCTAAACACACACACACGCACGCACACACACAATGACTGCAAAGATATTTAGTTCTAGAGCTTATGCAATTTCCCAAAAGGTTTTCCAAAAGACAACCATCCAAGGCAGTAATATAAATGTAATTATGGCCATGGTATAATCTGAATGAAGATGTCTTTTGTTAAACAACAGAACTGATGCTTGGAAAGCCTGCCAAATACAGTCCTTAAAGATATGTGAGAGCAATTCTACAAATGTGTATTGAGGCTGGGCTTCCAACATGTAATTTAATCATGTTAGTTATCTTTATCAGATTAACTATTTAAGAATGTTTAAGATTTCCAATTTATTAAATGTTATAATAAATGCACACCAGCAGCCTCCAGTGAACTGCATTAAAAATTTATTTATTTTTTTTATTTTTTGAGACAGAGTCTCACTCTGTTGCCCGGGCCAGAGTGCTGTGGCATCAGCCTAGCTCACAGCAACCTCAAACTCCTGGGCTCAAGCAATCTTTCTGCCTCAGCCTCCCGAGTAGCTGGGACAACAGGCATGCACCACCATGCCCAGCTAATTTTTTCTATATATTTTTACTTGACCAATTAATTTCTTTCTATTTTTAGTAGAGATGGGGTCTTGCTCTTGCTTAGGCTGGTTTCGAACTCCTGACGTTGAGCAATCCTCCTGCCTCGGCCTCCCAGAGTGCTAGGATTACAGGCGTGAGCCACCACTTAAAAATTTATTTTCCTTCTCTTTATAAAGGAATTTGGTTCTCCAGGTATAGTGAGTAAGATTTTCCTAAATCTTTTTTTATACTAAGGCAAAAATGTATTTTTCTCAAATCCCAGGCAAAGACTAAAGAGACCCTTGACTGACCACAGGCATCAGGCATGGATTCAAGAACACAGAGAAACTGCTCACAGCATCCTCACCTGCATCCTCCTCCTCCAGACTGGCATGGTCTAGTTCAACTTTTACCTCTGCTCCTCCAAGGATGGCCTGGAGACGTTTTTGTTTTGCAGTGATCTTTTTTAGCTGCTGTTCCTTAAATGGTAAATATTGAATACAGAAAACAGCAATGACATGATTGTTAAATAAAAAAGACAACATTACAAAATTTTAAAACTTTAGGCAAAAGTAAAAATAAAAATAAACCAGAAATTCCATACATTGCTATTACTAGTGAGAACGTTATTTGAGCAACTACCACTTTTCTAGCAAAAAGTGGGCCTCAGCGTTCCTAGCAGGCAGCCTTTCCCCACATGCTTTCCTGACTGGAGAGCAGACGGCTTTCCACGTGCCCAAGCACTTAAGTACCTGCACACTGACTTGGGAGATAGAACTGTTCTACTTGATGCTCCCCATTACATACTGGGCAAATCACTAAACCTCTCTGTGTTTCTGACCTTAGCAGCCAATGGGCTATGGAGGTCAACAGGCCCTAGGGGTAAGAAATAAAAACACAAATAATCAGTCGAAAAAGTCAGTCCCCTCTGACAACTATCATATTTATGACTGTCCGTTAACGTATTGTACTGATCACAAAACTTTAAAAGAAAAATATAAGAAAAAGAAAAATATATTTTGCTATGCCTCTTTACCCTGCCCACCCCAGACCCCTCTTTCTCCTGTTACCTTCAATATCACCAGAACTGGGATACATGGCCTTCCTGGGGCCTCCCCAATGAACTGAGCCTGTGGTACCTGGTTCCTCTTCCCAAGGTCAAGAATATTTCAACTCCAAATATAAGCATGGAGGCAAAATCCTGGACATAAACACCAACTGCAACAACTTGCAATTTGTGTTTTTCTCAGTCTTTCTCTCAACAAAATACTATTTAAAACACTTTCCCTCTGAATAGTCTATCTCTAAACATCAAGGAGCTGCTAAAGAAAGACAAGAATATATAATTTAGAGTAGAACCTGAAGTGGCCTAAAGTTTGGTCCACTCTTCCCTTGAAATCCTAGCCCACCAGAAGCCCAAGAAGGGCAGAGAAGGCCTTTGCACATCAACTTCACATGCTTCCACAAAAGGTCAAATGTTCCCTCTCTGATTTGATTTGGGGGGGACCCTGCTGCCCCAAGCTACTGCCAACTCTGACTTTTGGGCTGTTATTCCGAAGGTGAATGAGAGAAGATAATAGACTAGTGAGTGGAAAGTAAAAGGAAGGCCACATGAACTGAGTCCATGCACACCACCAAGAGAGCTTAAAGAAAAGATCAAGGACTCCACACGCTGCAGCGAATCAACTATAAGCACCAGGACACCGATAGTCACTTTGGATGGCAGAATTGAATGATCAAAACTAGTCATTCCTATCCACTGCAATGTATTTTTTTATGAAGCGTTATATAAATCCTAAAAAATGTTTCAACTTCACAAAGCTGTACAAAACTTCTAAAAAAAATGTTTCGAATCTCATAAAAATAACATCCTAAGTAACAGATGTTCCCTACCCTTAAGTTCTCCAACCCTAAGCACAGCCCCAGTGCGTCCGGGTACCGACTGTAACATCAAGTGGGAAGGGCCAGCCTCTCCAAATAGTGAGCAGGAGTGTGTAAGGGGTGATGGCTGCATCAGCAGGAAACAGAGTGGAAATAACTACAGCAAGCAGGGGCTGAGCAGAAAAGAGTTCATATAAGACCAGGAGACTGAGTGAGAGGTCAGCGTGCCCAACAAGAGCTGGGTGAAAGAAACGGTGAAGCAAGAATGACTATGGAGTGCACGTAAGTGAGGAGGTAAGCAACACCAAAAAAGAACTTATTCTCAAATATACAGACAGTCCCCACCTTATAATTGTTCGACTTGTGATTCTGCAGCTTTATAATGGGTTTAGCAGGACACAACCCCATCATATACTGAGGAACTTCTGGACTTAATGATGATTTCACTTACGATTTTTTGACTTTAAGATGGGCTTATCAGGGTATTACATGCATTTTCAACTTACAGTGTTTTCAACTTATGATGCATCTATCAAGACATAGCACCACCATAAGTTGAGAAGCATCTGTACACATATGAATGCATGTATCAATGAATGGATGGATGGATCTACATATCTGTGTGTTGTTAAAAATGCTGTATAACAGAAGACATTAAAGGAAAACAGCTAAAAGATTAAACATACAAAAGCAACCCAAAATTTCTCTATTGTAATTATAAATATTCGCTTCACATCTTATATGTACTTTTTATAATACTTCCTAAATTATTAAATGGGCCTAAGTTACTTTTACAAAAATGCAATATTTACATGTCATTTTGAATCACCTTATTATACTTCTGTCGCTTTACAGAATCTAGTTTCCTGTTGATGTCTCTGTTGATGGCAGCTTGAGGGCTAAGCTGTTCAATAATTTTATTGATTTGCCTTAGGGATGACATACATGACCTGAAAAATAAGACAAATTATCTAATTTTCAACTCTGGTAACATTTTAATAGCATTAACATAAACAGAAATGCTAAAAACATGTCCCTTTTACTTATTAACTAAAAGAAACTAAACCAGAATGCACATGCTTACCACCCACAAATAGAACTTGAAGTATCATTAGAGGTTTGAAATGGCTGCTAGTGGTTTTTTTAATCTGGCTGATTTAAATCAGCTCATTCTCATTTGTAAGCTGATTCACTTACTCAACAAGTATTTTTTAAGTATCTACTTTATTCAAAACACTGTGCTAGAACAATATGCAATAAGTTGTCCTTTTATATGAAGAAATGTGTACATGGGTTTTTAAAGCCGAATATGGAAACCTTCCAAAGTTTCAAAAAGTTCTAAAAATGCTTAAGCATTTTCTTATAAAAATCATGTATCTGTAACAAAAGTTTTCTTTCACAGAACTGGAAGATTCATTTACTGTAGCATTAAATTTTGTGCTGCAAAGAAAAAAAATCAATTTAAAATAAATTACTCCTAAAACAGATGCCATAGAATTATAGCTTTCAATTTTTAGAACACAAATTCAATTTTCTTGAAACTTGTGTAATTTGTTGTTTGTATCCTTTGTGGCTTTCAGGATAAACAACGCAAGTTACTAGCTATCAAAGGCACCACATACTATCAGCCATCTAGTGGCACCCTCCTGGGTGCCTGGAGACTCCACAGCACTCTCCTCTGTCAACTCTGTAGGAAGTAGCCACATCTCCAAGTTCAAATGTAAAAGGTGTGTTATTACAAGCTGAGGCACTCAAGGTCAGACTACAACTATGCAAAAGCAACAGCTACTCAAGAGGCCAAAAGAACACACCAGGGAACTGTTAACAGACAACATGTTCTCTAAGTGCCAATAGCCTCCGGCCTCCCCAGCGGCTCCCTGTGACACTGCTCTAATCCTCCACTCAGTCCAGTTCTTACCTTCTCTTTCTCACTTGCCTGACACTGCCTAGAATACTGCCTGATGGGGGGCAGATTAGCAATGATGAGTGAGCTCAACCCTCACCCCCTCCCCTACCCTCCCCTTTGCTCCACCAACCCTGGCCCAGGTCCAGCACCTTCCCACCTTCCCCACCAATGTGCTATGCTCAAAACAGCTCAAGTCCATCTTGCCTCTAAAATACAAATGAAGTCTCCACAGGACTTCCTATAAGTATTTCCTTATAGATTCAAAAGTAGGACAGAAGAAAGGAAAACCAGGGAGCTCTTTCTCATTATTTCCAGAAGTGCAAATCTGAAAAATTGCCAAGGACTGAACACTCAGTTTGGGGACAAGCTGGAAAGAAACTACAGACAAAAACGTGAGGGGGCGGGATGCATTCCTGGTATAATGAGCGACAAACACCTGAGCTATAGGTGCACTTCTCCTGAGACAAGATTGTGCACATACCGGTGAGTCCTAGAGCACTTGGAATAGCCCTCTCTCTACGACACTATGCAAGAAACAGGCTTTTGTGAGCTGACTTCTGTGTATAATGCTGCTCCTGAGGACAACAGCTAGGGCCTCAAGATGAGGTTGAGGACTGCATTTACTGACCCTGTCCTCCAAATAAGAGGTTCTATGACTCTCTGAAATTTCAGGAATACTGGAACTCTTTATTACCTGAATTTCCCTGTCACGTTTAAATACAAATTCTGAAGATGGGCCACACTCACGTGAGGTCATCCATGACTGACCGATACTCCTTCTCTGCATCAGCGAGCTGGGCCACACGGCTGGCCTCATGGATTGCATTGTCCACCTGCTGAAGCACACACTTCTCTAGCACATCCTGGTCATAGACATCCACACCCAAACCCTGCAGTTCAGGGGCCTGCGCACTAGGCTCCACTGCCTGGATCTGATGTCTGTTGATGTGCAGCAGGGCCTGCCCCCTCCTTGGAGCTGTTGATGCACACCCCTCAGCAGAGGTGGATGGCCCATCATCAGGGGAGCGAGAGTGGAGGCATTCCTCCACTTTCGCATCACCATCAATTTCTTGCTTGATTGCCATTTCTTCATTATTATTGACATGTTGACTTTGTAAACAATCTTGCTCCTGAGTTTGACTTGAATAGGGGATTCTCTCATTTGGCATCCTCTACAGACTATCTAAAAGGAAAAAAAAATTCATATGCCTGATTATCAATTGGTTATACAGAATTGATCGTATACAGTTTCTTAAATATTTTATAATTAAAGTAGACTGATTTCTTAAAAGATCAATATCCTTCCAATTAAATGAATTCAAGTTTCCAAATATTAACTTCTTAAAAGGGCACATACTATATATCTTATTGAGTTCTGATAATAACTAAGAAAAATTAACCAAAAAAGGAAAAAATGCAGTATCATCAACAAAGAACATTTGGGTAGCCAGTTAAGAAAGCCAGCAACCAAAATCTTGAGTGATGCCCATGAATGTTCTCCAAAACAGCTGAAGTCATTTGGCTGCCGTTTTCCGAATTAGCATCTTCATTTCATTATGGCACAAATGATTTATATCACAGTAGCATGATCAACTGTAATGTATAGAATCAGGGATGTGAGGAAGTAGTTCTGTATGAATCAGAGACTAGACACTTCTAGGCTGAATATTAATCCAGTAAACAGGAGGCCTGAACAAATCAGAATCCCAGAAAGATTAATTAAAATGTTCTCAAAAGTAACTCCCTTTCAATTCACAATACAATTTCTCACCCATCAGGTTGGCAAGAATGTAAAGTTTGGTAATATCCAATATTGACAAGGAGGAGGAGGAGCTGCGCTCATACATTGTTGGTGGAAATAAATTAGTAAAGCCCTTTTGGGGGACAATTTAGCAATACCTATCAAAATGTTAAATGCACCTGACCTTTGCCCAGAAATTCTAGTTCTAGGTATTTATTCCAGAGAAATAGTCACATATATATACGAGGAGGCTTACTGCAGTATGTCTTTAGTAGTTTAATGTAGTCATTAAGTATTTTCCATGCTACTGATATAAAAACCTTGTTAAGTGAAAAAAGTCATGGACATAGTACGAACAAATTTATGTTGAAAGAACAGTGTATCCCCATCTGTGTGTATGGAATGAGCACAAAAAGATCTGGAAGGATACATATTAAACCTGCAACAGTTGGGAGGGGGAAGGAGAAGGAGAAATTTCACATTTTACTCTACATAGGAACTGATGCTTGAAGGAGAAAATTTGCACTATATTACCTGTATAACTATAACATCTAATAAATACATTAAAAAGCAATACAATAAACAGGAGTCAGCCTTGCTTTTTAATTAACTGTGAAGAAACTAAGGTTTCTTTCAACACAGAAGCTTTATTTCTATGAAATGGCCACAAGTTCCCCCAACGAGCCTCTCTCCTTCCTCATCAAATAAAACAATCCAGCCAGCATAGCACTGGGATTCAAAGAATTGAGCATTAACTGCCCCATAGACTCACTCTCTACTGGAGAAGTGTGTCACTAACAACACAGCAGGGCTGGTCAGCCAGTGGTGACATGGACAAGAGGCCACATGAACACTGAGGAGGCGACAATACATTGTGTCTAGGGCCCAAGAAACATCATGTAGGAATTAGGATTTGAATACCTGGCTCGCAGTCTGATACACAGAGGTGCTTAATATCTGCTGAAAGGAAGTAAGGCTCAGATAGGAGTCTAAAATAATAAAAAGTTTTGTCTGGACAGCTGAGTCACCAGTGAATTCAGTCACAAAAACAAGGCTCTCAAAAAGGCAGGTGATGGGAAGCAGGGAGAGGTACTTACGTTGCCAGTGCCCTGGGCAGCATGCTGTCAGAAATGCAAATCTGAGCTCAAGGCAAGTATGGACATATGTGACTACATCCATAGAGCAAGCAGCTCCCAAGTTCCCAAGGCCACCAGGTACCAGAGATCGTTTGAGAGGGTATGAAGAGGCTAACACTGGGAAGGTTAAAAGTGAACAACACAGTGAGAAAGTTCCTCCTCTTTGGGCCCTCTAACTTTTTTCAAGAGAAAGGCTCAGCTTGGTGCTCAACTCCCTTTCTGGCTAAGAGCCTCTGAATTAGCTGGAAATGTTTTCATTTTCTTATTTGCATGCATATGGGGATTTGTTTTTAAGTTAAGAAAAAAAAGATGTCAATTCAACCAAAAATATTAAGTAATAGTATTGTAGTACAGAAAAGGTTAAAAAAGAATGAAGTTTGGGGAAAACTTCTGGTAACAATAAAGAAGGAAGAAAGAATGGTTATCAGTAAGGTGATATAGCAAGTTCACGTGAGGAAATCAGAAAGGGTCCAGTGAATTTGGACACCAACAGGTCACTGGTTATCTTAGAAGTTTTGTTTAGGTGGAGCAACAGGGACAAAACCCAGACTGTAGTGGGTTATGAAATGAGCAAATGAGGAAATGGAGGCCACAAGAGGGTAGCCTATCCTTTAAGGAGCTTGGCTGTGGGAGGAGACAGCCAGAGTGATAAAGTAATAATGAGATGGGAGTGGGGAGAGAAAAATTAGGGCACGAAAAACTAGGGAACATAATGGCTAGAGGGAGAGGAGGAAAGTAACCTACACAGAAAGTTGCACAAGACGACACAGCAGCAGGGAAAGGTCCAGAGCAGAAATGAACAGAAGGCACAACACATATTTCTCTCACTCTGGCAGGATGACTTATGATAGACCTAAATCTGTAGATGTGAAGAGGGACCTGAAGTGGACTATAGTGAAAACATCTCATAAGTTAGGAAGTTTGGGAAACTCCTGGTCAGAGGACAAAGTTAGGATACAGGCCAGAGAAGAGTGAGGAGTCTGGAATAAATGTCTTGTTGAAGACAAAAAGTAGTTGTTGATGGAGAACAAACACTGATGATGGGTGTGGAGGACCAACCTGAGGTTGCCCACGCTCAAACCATGGATTCACAATCCCAAAGCCATATAATTTCCTCTTCCAGTAATTTCCTGGGGGATATGTCATTATTGGGAGTTTTCAGAGAAGTGGTATAACAAAAGGTCATGGGGTCAAGATGCTGAGGAGAAAGTCACTGAAGTAACTGGCCTTGGGGTCCACACTGGGTAGGTTTAAAAAAAAAAAAAAAAGCAACAAAAGGGGGCTGGAAATGGGATAAAAGGGTCAGGAAGGCACTTAAGAGCCTGCCTGTGGCCAGAACAGCAAGCCTGCCAGAAGTGAGAGTTGGAAACCAGAAGGCTCCCATCAGAAGGTTAAAGAAGAGTTTCAGAAGTAAAATAAGTCATATTCAACAAAGTTAGTAAAAGTCAATTACACTAGGCAATGTACTAGGTTAACTAATTCCTATCCCCACAGAGCTTAGAGTCTTTGGGGAAGACAAACATTTAAAAAAAGTAATATATATATATACACACACACACACACACAAAAAAAAAAAAAAATTTGTGGTGACTGCTATATGAGGGAACTACAAGACTCTTTCCAACAAAATAAGAGAAACCTAACTGAAATTAAGGAGGTAGGTGGGAGGTCAGTGAGGCCTCTCTAATAGTGACATCTGAGCCAAGAGTTAATCAGGCCAAAAGTGGAACAAACATCTTGCAATGAAACGTATAATTTCTAAGGCTGGGACGACGTGATGCATTTGGGGAAATGGAAGGCTGGAACGGTGAGAATTTTTTATTTTATTTTGGAGTTAAAAAGAGCCAGTGAGAACTCCATTGTGTAAATCTCACAGGGTATCTTTTAATACACTACAAAGCTTAAGCATGTAGCAAAACAGTGTCTTCCTTGTCCTCCCCCTTGAGCACTTGGGAGATTCAGTGGCCAGGGGCCAGTTGGATCCTGGTTTGGAGGGTTGGTCCTACACATGCACAGTTCTGAGAAGGGGCTGGCAAGGGCCAGATCACATAAGGCCTGGGAAAAAATGAGCATGGATTTTACTCCAAGTGCAACAGAATATGACTTTTAAGAGTTTTAAGTAGGGTGATGATGCCATGACTCAATTTGTTTGTAAAAGACTACTTGGACTACTGTATGGATAACGAATTGGAGGAAGCAGTGCAATGAGATGATGGAAAACGTTCAGGAGAAAAATGATGGCAGCTTGGAACAGGATGACAGCAGTGAGGAAGGACGCCACGCTACGCAGGCAATCATGGGACAGCATTGCCAAGCGGACTGCTCAAGCCTCCACATACTCCATCGAACTTGACTACATCAACGCCCAAAGTGCCCGACATATATTTATCCGGAAACTCTCTTTGAAATAACAACTCCAGTATTTTAACCAAAATAAACTGGGTCCGGCGGACTCTGCGTGCGGCAGCCTTATATAAGGCCGGGAAGCTGACGCTTCGCCCCTAGCCCACTAAGCCAAGGCCCCGGCAGCAAGCTCCAGCCACCCCAGGTGAGCGCGCGCTGCCGCGTTACTTCCGGTCGCACGAGCGCCGGCCGGAAATCGCGCTCCCGGCCCCACGACCGGCTCCCAGCCGCCCGCGCGGAGAGGCTCCATCACTGTGGCCAGGGGCCAGGAAGCGGGCCGCAGCTGCCCGGAGAGCCTGAGCCGGGTCCAGACACCCACCGCCCGACATTCAGCCTGGCCGGCCGAACACTCACCACAGGGCCGCGCGGCCGCCCACACGGAAGCAGAGACGCCGCTGCTGCCGCTAGCCACCGTCAGCCACCGTGGAAGCCGGCCTCACTGGCCCTGGCGCATGCGCCCTAGGATGGCCGTAGGCACCGCCCCCAACAGCGACGCAGGCTCCGACTTGCGCGATGAGGCCGGCGCATGCGCCGGGCTGCCGGTTTGTTATGCACAGGCGCGGCCACGTGGTTTGAGGCACTGAGCGCAGCCCGGCCTTTGCACCTGCGTGCTAGCCGGTCGAAATGTGGTCGCCGCCGCTGGCCAAGTGGGTGGCTTGGGGCTGGCACCTCACCACTGGTGAGAAATACCTCGCTAGTGAGGCGGTTATAAAATTTTTTTAAATATCTTTTATAGTTATTTCCAGAGAGAGAGAGAGATGTGAAGGTAAATGCTTGCAGTTAACCATGAATCCTAAAGAGAAAGTCAGCTTGGGGAAGGGAGCGAGCCTCACATTCTGGTCGCCAGCCAGGCTCAGTGGGCGTTCATTTTTCTTATTCGTTGGCGCTTCTACGAACACTTGAGAACTAGGGAGAGGTGTTATTTATAACTGTTCCCGTCTACCTGTGTCACACACCTGGGCGGGGGTAGTATGTGTATGTAGTGGGCCTGCATAAAAGTCTTGATTGCATTAAGTCAGTCATTTAACATCTGTCCACAGATCTCGGAGGTAGGCAAGAATTTTAGCTTGCAGCGTTTGAAGAAATAAGATGTTCGTGCATAGGTTCAGAACAAAGGTAGGAAGTTGAGCTTCGCCTGAGGAAAACAGCCACCAGAGGTGAGTGGTGGCTGTACAAAACAGGGCAAAAGCAGGGAACTTCTCAACCCAGGGATTCCAGCGCTGGGAGAGGGTGGGTGTAGGGTGACTGTTTCAGGGCCCTGAGGCAGAAAGTCCTGTGGGAGTGGAGTGACTTCGGGTAGTCACCAAGTCTGCGTAGGGAAGTGCCTTCCTCATTTTTTAAGCCTGAAGCTGGACTGTAGAAAAAAGGTTGGGAAGGGTACAGGTAATGCTCAGTGATAACATCTTGTCACTTCTGGCAGCAGCTCCAACCTGTGTTGGGGCATCCCACATAAAGACTTAACTTGTTTTTTAAAAAACGAAAAAGAATTCTAAGAATCTCTTGAATAAAGCATTGAGAATAGTTCCTGGCCAGATGGCTCATGACTGTAATCCTAGCACTCTGGGAGGCCCAGGTGGGTAGATTGCGCAAGTTCAGGAGTTGTAACCAGCCTGAGCAAGAGCAAGACACCGTCTCTACTAAAATAGAAAGAAATTAATTGGCCAACTAAAAATATATAGAAAAAATTAGCTGGGCATGGTAGCACATGCCTGTAGTCCCAGCTACTCGGGAAGTTGAGGCAGGAGGATCCCTTAAGCCCAGGAGTTTGAGGTTGCTGTGAGCTAGGCTGATGCCACGGCACTCTAGCCTGGGCAACAAAGTGAGACTCTGTCTCAAAAAAAAAGAGTATTGAGAATAGGCCTGGCGTGGTGGCTCATGCCTGTAATGCTAGCTTTCTGGGAGGATTGCTGCAGCTCAGGGGTTACAAAGATGTGGGCAGGGTTTAGAAATACAACTCAGGATGGCACTTCCTGTGCTGAATTGTGCCCCTGCTAAATTCATATGCTCAAGTCCTAACCCCCAGTACCTCAGAATGTGACTGTTTGAAGACAGGGTCTTTAAAGAGGTAATTGAGATAAATGAGGTCATCAGGGTGGACTATAATCCAATCTGACTGGTGTCTTTTTAAGAAGAGGAAAGCTAGACACATGCACGGAGGAAAAACCCTATGCGAAGACACGGGAAAGATGGGCATGTATAAGCCAAAGTAAGAGGCTGCAGAAGAAGCCAACCTTGCTGACACTACAGTCTCTGACTCTCGGCCTCCAGAACCAGAGAAAATAGATTGCTGTTGTTTAAGCACCCAGTCCGTGATACTTTGTTACTGCAGCCCTAGCAGATGGCCCTGAGGGGGCAATAGGAGGACGCAGAAGGGGATAGCAGAATGGAGAGGACGACTTGAATAAATACACTGACCCCACTTTCCTCCATTACTCTATCTGCTGGTGCCTCCACTGTCAAAACCAACTGGAAGCCAGAAGGCCAGGGAGCCATCCAGGCAGGTCAGTGTCCCACAGGGGAGAGAGGTGGAGAGTGGGGAGAGGTGTAGAGTGGGTCTGGAGCATCAACAGAAAGTGTGTATCATTCCCCACACAGTTGTAGAAGAGGCAGAATGATAAAGAGTCACTACTAATTCAGTAAAGTTTTTAGATGAATTTGTATTTGGTAAATTAGAGGATCTACGTACTTTCTCTAAGCCAAGTTTCTCCTGACCTCACTAGCCTGAGAGAAGTAATAAGGTCACATAACTCAGATTGGATGATTCCTGTGCCCATGTGAACACTAAGGACCCCTCTCTGCACACACTGCCAAGCTCACTCAGCTCTTTCTGGGGTGACTCCAGCTTGTGTATCTGCTCAGGCTTCCTTCACTGCCACCTGCTGTTCTCACATTCTCTTGAGAGGGGTATCTGCTCCTGACACTCACATCACTACTTCGTGGAGGCACCATCATGTGGGGGCCACAACGGCTCTGCCAAAGCCACCTCCCAGGTAGCATTGTCTGAGGTGTCCACTGAACCTGGCTCCAGGCTGTGATGAGAAATAGACTCCAGTTCTGTCCCTGCCATCAGAGTCCCACTGCAGCCCTGTTTATACCCTGTGTCTGCATCATACACAAGCATGTGCTGCCCCACTGGAGACCACTCATGGTGTCGTCACCATGCCATTGCATTCTTCCACCCGGTTTCCCCCCATGCATGCACATGAACACACACACACACACACCCCACAGTCCATCCGCTTCCTCAACAACATGCCAATGGATCCATGGAGGCTGGGCTCAGAATTTCATCAGACATATCTGACTTCCAATTTATGCCTCAAGTATGGTTTGGAAGTTAGCAGCACTTACCTGTGGTAATCATTATTTATTTGATCTTCAGAATAATGACTGACTGGATGCAGGTGCCTAGTTCTCATACATAGAATTGTCTGGATGGTCCAAGAAAACTGCAGCCCTCTTGAGAATGCCTGAGATGGACTGCAAAGAGCTCATTACTCCCAGGATGCCCAAAGCACCCGCGTCCATCAGTGTCAAGGCTGGGAAGGAAACAGTGCACCAAGAACCAGAATGGGATGAGGCAGATGTCCAAGAAAAAGTGTTCAAGGAGCCTGCTGTTCCTCCCAAACCCTTTAATAAGGTGCTGGAAACTTTCTAAGAGAAGAAAATATTCAGTGTTTCAGTTGACAACAGCTTCCAGATGCTAAATTCTGTCTTCTACTTGGTCTTTGCTGCACTAAATGAGTGGACCCCAGTTTGATTTTGTAATGTTTCTTGCTGAAGAGAAATAACTAAACGTGGACAAACGAGATCCTGAGAAGCAGAGAGGCAAAATGTCATCATGCTCATTCTTTGTGCAGACTTGTCCGGATGACTGCAAGGAGCACCCAGATGCTACAGTCAACTTCTCAGTTTTCTAAGAAGTGCTCAGAGAGGTGAAAGGCCATATCTGCTAATGAGAAAGTGATAAGAGAAACCCCCATCTATTACGTGACACCTCAGGCACCTGAGACCCCCAGCCCTCACGGAATACCCACATCAGCATAATACTAACCTATTACCTGGTCCATCAACTACCCTGTCACCTGGCGCATCAGCATAACACTAAACCTATTACCTGACACATCAACTAACCTTCACCTGATACCCCACCCCTCAGGCCACTGCAGCTTAATAAAAGTGGGAAAAATCGGGTAGACTGGGCTCCGAATTTGGTGGTGAGACCCCTCTGAGCCCGCTGTTGAATAAACTTTGATTCTCCACTCTCCGTGTGCTGCTCAGTTTGTCCTCAGGACCACCCACTGTAACACTTGCTGTAACAAAAGGACAATTTGAAGACATGGAAAAGGTGGACAGGGTCTATTATGATAGAGAAATGAAAACCTATATCCCTCCAAAAGGAGAAACAAAAAAGAAGTTTAAGAATCCCAATGCACCCAAAAGGATTTTTTTGACCTTTTTTATGTTCTGTTCTGAGTATTGCCCAAGAGTCACAGGAGAACATCGAGCCTATGCATTGATGATGTTGCAAAGTAACAGGGAGAGGTGTGGGATGTTGAGCTAAAAGAAACTGAGGCAAAACTAATATTAATAGTAGACAGTTTATTTGGGCCAAGATTGAGGTTTGCAACCCTGGAGCATAGATTCAAGTTACCCAGAATATACACATGGATTAGCAGTTACAGGTAGGGTTTTTTTTGGTGTTTTGTTTTTTTTTTTTTGAGACAGAGTCTCACTCTGTTGCCTGGGCTAGAGTGCGGTGGTGTCAGCCTAGCTCACAGAAACCTCAAACTCCTGGGCTCAAGCGATCCTCCTGCCTCAGCCTCCCAAGTAGCTAAGACTGTAGGCACATGCCACCATGCCCAGCTGATATTTTCTATATATTTTTAGTTGTCCAATTAATTTCTTTCTATTTTTTAGTAGTGACGGGGTCTCGCTCTTGCTCAGGCTGTTTTCAAACTCTTGACCTTGAGTGATCCGCCTGCCTCAGCCTCCCAGAGTGCTAGGATTACAGGTGTGAGCCACCACCATGCCTGCCCGGCCTACAGGTAGGTTTTTAATGGAAAAGATAAGGCAGGTCCTAAATTGTTTACCAATAATTTACATTAAAATAACACAAGCTCTTGATTGGCTACACCTTGTTCTTTGAATCACAAATTCCTGGAACAAGAAGATAATGGGTGGGGCAGCTAGTCAGGAACAAAAAGTCTTTAATTGCCCCTAGACATGGGTGTAGGGGCATGATTGAAATCCCATACTCGCCTCACTGGGCCTGATAAATTTTACATACCTCGCTTAGCTCAGATTGCTCCAAGCTATTTTTCTTTTCTCAGGAATAATGACACTGCTGCAGATGACAAGCAGCCTTTTGGAAAGAAGGCTGCTGAACTGAAGGAAAAACACAAAAAGGATATTGCTGCATACCAAGCTAAAGGAAGGCCTGGAACAGCATAAAAGGGAGTTGTCAAGCCTGAAAAAAGCAAGATAAAGAAAGAAGGGCAGTGGCTTACGCCTGTAATCCTAGCACTCTGGGAGGCCAAAGCGGGAGGATCCTTTGAGCTCAGAAGTTTGGGACCAGCCTGAGCAAGAGTGAGACCATGTCTCTACTAAAAAAATAGAAAGAAATTAGCTGAACAACTAAAAAATATAGAGAGAGAAATGAAAAATTAGCCAGGCATGGTGGCACATGTCTGTAGTCCCAGCTACTCGGGAGGGAGGCAGAAGGATCGTTTGAGCCCAGGAGTTGGAGGTTGCTGTGAACTAGGCTGATGCCATGGCACTCGAGCCCAGGCAACAAAGTGAGACTCTGTCTCAAAAAAAAAGGGAAGGAAGGAAGGAAGGGAGGGAGGGAGGGAGATGAAGAGGATGAGGAGGAAGAAATTGAAGATGAGGAGGAAGATGATGATGATGATGAAGAATCAGTTTTTTCTTGTTTACAAAGCCTCTAACCCTGTACACAGCTCTCTTATTTTGAACAATTAAAATGTAAGGCTGTGTAAGATTTGTTTTTAAACTGTGCAGTGTCGTTTTTTGTACAGATGTGTCTTTAGATAACCCTGTCCTGATAGTATTTTCAATAGACTCAAACGTTGCCTGGTACGGTACGGGCATTGTAAATTGGCATGGAAATTTAAAGCAGGTTCTTGTTGGTGCACAGCACAAATTCATCATGTATGAAGATGGTAGTTTTTCATCTTCAGTTGTCTGTGATGCAGCTTATACAAAATATTAATAATTGTTTTTCTGTTAACTGAAAGTCATTCTGTATTTTTAAAAAATTACAGCTGTTGACATTCTGAATGCTTGTAAGTAAATATAATTTTTTATTAGTAAAAAATATATGGTTCCATTGAAAAATATTTGTGTATGTGTGTGTGTGCGTGCACGTGTGTGTGGTGGGAAGGGAGGAACTATAAGGTTTTCCGGCGGCAAAAGAAGCAGACAGAGAAAGAG
The DNA here is from genome assembly GCA_963574435.1 of Cheirogaleus major. Taxonomy (NCBI): domain Eukaryota; kingdom Metazoa; phylum Chordata; class Mammalia; order Primates; family Cheirogaleidae; genus Cheirogaleus; species Cheirogaleus major. The sequence goes on from CAUYPO010066644.1 coordinate 20,232, forward strand.
TGGGGCCAAACAATGTGGCTTTATTGAGCACTCCTGGGTGGGGTCGTGGGTCCCAAGAGAAGGGGGGCCCTGAGAAGTCATGCCCGTTTGAAGGGGGGATGAGGGCTTTTATAATATTTGAAGTGGGTTTGTGGATTTTTGGTAGAAAGAGCTGGGAATTTTCCACTGTGACCTCGGGTGGTTATTGAGAAATAGGAGAGGCTGGCAGTATTTGTGGAATCCAGGAACCTAAACTGTCTTATTCCGGTGGACATCTAGGTGTGGTTGTTTTCAGCAGGACCTGGCAGTTGTCCTTGGCAGTTCTGGTCTCGTGAGCCTTTTCTTTTTGATCTAGGGAGGGGAGGAGGGCCCACCAGCAGCCTTACAGAAACCATTTCTACTTTTTAGTCACACGTCTACCATGATGTTCCATGCCTTTATCGCTCTTACTGTTTCATATATTCTATCCAACTTTATCTTTGCCCTCTCCTTTTCTCAAACTCCTACTTGATTAATTTTGGGTATTACTTTTTTTCATAATATTTTAGGGTCATTTCAATAATCTCCAGCAAACATCTTGCTCTTCAAAGCTGATCTAACACGGATGGGCAAAGCTCTGCCCAAACTTCAGAAGGAGATATGGTCCAGGTGCGGTGGCTCACACCTATAATCCTAGCTCTCTGGGAGGCCGAGGCGGTAGGATTGCTCAAGGTCAGGAGTTCGCCGGCCGGTTCACAGGCGGGCTCAGAGGGGCATACCACCACATTCTGAGCACCTCTTCCTTATTTCTCTCCAGTCTTATACATTTCTTGGGTCACACACAACCAATCAACTATGAGCATGCACCACCAAATTATCCAATTAATGGTGGGATTAGTAGGATCAGCCGTAAGATTCACATGTATCCAATCAGCAGTGGATTTTGCCTCAGGGCCCCTGGGCGGGGGCTTTTCCCTATCGAAACCAGCCTGAGCAAGAGTGAGACCCTGTCTTTACTAAAAATAGAAAGAAATTAATTGGCCAACTGAAAAAAAAAATATATATATATATAAAATTAGCTGGGCATGGTGGCACGTGCCTGTTGTCCCAGCTACTCGGGAGGCTGAGGCAGGAGGATCGCTTGAGCCCAGGAGTTTGAGGTTGCTGTGAGCTAGGCTGATGCCACAGCACTCTAGCCTAGGCAACAAAGTGAGACTCTGTCTCAAAAAAAAAAAAAAAAGAAGGAGATATGGGTTAATCTCAGTGTGCCCTGATTTTAGCAGGCTCCACTATTGCAATGTAATTTTATCATTAGTAACCAGCATTGTGACTAGCATGTGCAGTTTTGCATTAAAAAGTTTCTGAAGGAAATTGTGATAATTCTGAACACATGAGAAGGAAGGTCATCATCGATCTGTTCTTCATGCAAATGGAAACTTATGGAGAGTATGAATGTAAAGAAGAATTTAGCAATAGTACCTTGCTAAATACCTTGCAGGCATGGACATGTTTCTGGGATATCTAATCCCAGATACATTTTGCAAAAATGGAATCATGTGATCTATATTAGTCAGGGCTCTCCAGAGAGAAAGAACCAATAGGATAGATACCGAGATAGACATAGGAATAGGGATATATGAGAAAGGATTTATTAGGGAAATTGGCTCATGTGACTATGGAGGCTGAGAAGTCCACAGAGCTCTGCAAGCTGGAGACCCTGTGATGCTAGCGGTGTGACTCAGTCTAAACAAATCTTAAAACCGCAGAACCTGGGAAGCCAATGGTATGACTCTCCGCCTGAGGCAAAGGCCTGAGAGCCCTGGTGTAAGTCCTGGAGTCCAAAGCCTGGAGTTCTGATGTCCAAGGGCCAGAGAAGAGCATCCCAGCTCCAGCGGAGAGAAGAAAGAATTCGCCTTTCCTCTGCCTTTTTCCTATCTGGGGCCCCAGCCCATCGATGGTGGCCACCCGCGCCGAGAGCAGGTCTTTCCCACTCAGATCACCAACTTGCTGCCGTTCTCCTCTGGAGGCGCCTCACAGACACACCCGGAAATGCTGCTGTACCCGTTCTCTAGGGCTTCCTTGATCCCGTCCGCACCTACCCTCAGTCATCCATCACCTGAGCTTTGTATGCTGCACCCTGTGGGGAAATTTTACTTGTTTGTTTTTTAATTATCAGCACAACTCCCCTTAAAATCAGCCTCCTCTAGAGCGCCGCCCCTCGGCCGCCGGCCTCCCGGTACGGCCTTGATGGGGGCTTCTAGGTGGCACGCCCTCTGCCGCTCCGCGACTGACTCCCGCACCGCCGCTCTCGGGTCGGCCGTCGGGGGTCACCCCGGGAGGAGGTGGCGGGGCGGCGCGGACAGTCCCGCGGAGAGCCGCCCGCGAAGGACTCGGAGCAGCACAGCGCCCAGTCGGGCCGGCCGGGAGGTCACTCGGCGGGCCGGGCCTTGCACCCTCGCGGGGACGGAGGGAGGCCCAGACGCTCCCTCCCCTGGCCGGCGAAGGGGCCGGAGAGGCCGAGTGGGAAGAGCCCCGACCAGCTGTGAGCTCCAGTTACTTGGGGAGGGGGTTCTAAAGGGAAGGCCATGTTCTTCTGAACCGGCCAGGGTTTTGCCGAAATTGGGAAGTCACTTCCATATATTAAGTTCCCACTGTGTGCAAAGAGCAAGGGAGGAAGAAGTGTCTACTGAAGGATTTTTCAGGAGTCGAGAGTTTTTTGAGAATCCAAGGGACGAGGACCTTCCTTAGACTTTTATCTCCGCGAGTTAGTGGTGGAATCTCGCCCCTAACAACACAGGACACCAGAAAATGCAGGGCCCTGGTTTGAGTTGCATAAATTCTTTAGAGCAAGGAGTGCACCCCTGGCACTTATTGGTGGGTTTTGTGCTTTTCCTTCACCTTGAGATCTTTCCTTCACCGACGTCTCCCTTCTTTCCTTTTTATTCAATAAACACTTACCTGGGCTCCACTTGGCTAGCACATGCTAGGCACCCGTGATACAAAGATGAAGGCGGAACCTAGTGGGAGAAAACACGTTACGTTTGCTTCCCCTTTGTGTGCTAGTTCTATTTGGGCATTCTGTATCAACGCGCTTAAATTGTTTAAGCGTTAAGCATTTTTCTGTTTTGAGTTTAGGTGGTTTCACTATGTATGACAGCAAGTAGTAACGACTACGGTCTTCCAAGCATGCGCTGCTGCTCTTTTGCTTAAAACGTTTCCTGATGTTTTTAGAATAGTTTTTTCAATTGATTTGTGTTTTTAAATTACTTTTTAAAAAAGTAATTATATATAATACATGTACATAGATTAAATGCTAAAAGAGGTAACAAAAAAACAGTATCCTGATTTACCACCCCCCACCGACTTTCTCTTAGCTGTTTTTTGGTATTTACCTTTGTATTCCTAATTTATGCTGTCTCTTGTTGCATTATTTTTAGGCAGTCTGTAATGATTACTGTTATGCCAGGACAGTATTTTAGCCTCTTATGTGCCCTCTTCTCCCCCATACTCCCACTGTTGCAGCATAATTGTTAAACTTCAAAACTGTTTGTATTATGACTGCACAATTATTTTTCACTCCTTAACTAAGTAGAGTAGCTCATTAGTATGATAGTGATTGCATTCTTATGCAACTTTTTGGTTTTCCTGGGGTTGACTATTTCATTTTTAAAAAATGCTTATTTTTATTAATCCCCTAAGTTTTCCTGCATCCTCAAACAGCCCTAAATTCATCTAAATACAGTTTTACTTTATAAAGTATTGGTTACAGTTAGGTAGCAATTCATATTTACCATTTTGTAATATTATAACATATGCATTAATATGAGTTTTCACTAAAAAAAAAACAACAAGAAAAATCAGCCTACTCTGCAGGGATGTTATTCCACAAATGGCTACTCGAGGAACCAGAAGCACTAAGCACTTGCCATCTCAACAGATTCATTTTATTGAGTGGCTACTATGAGCCAGGTGCTCTGTTGAATGTGGGGTCCACAGAAGTGAACAAGGCAAGCAAGGGCCCTCCTTTCGTAGAATTTGCATTCTAGCAGAGGGAGTAAATAATAAATGCATTAAATAAATAAAATACAAAGTAATAAATGCTATTAAGGAACCTGAAATAGGCTAACAGAGTGATTGAGGTGCTTCTTTACTGAATATGAAGTGGTACCTGAATAGAAGACTTTTCGGCTTGTAACTGGCTATATGAACTATTAGGGCCTAGGGACCATAGGTAGCAAATAACCTGCCATTAGCTTCTGTATTATGCTTGCTTGCTTAGGAGAGTGGAAAATTTTCAGTTGACCCTTACCTGACTCCGCACCTGCCATCTCGCCTCTGCTAGTGTTTAAGTTTAGAAAGGGGAAGGGCGTTGGTGCATGGTACAACTGCCCACAAGATATAGTAGCTAGTCCAGGGTCGAATGTCCTGGATCCCTGAGGCGCCTGACATGCTTCATGTACCTAGTGAAATGCGCTTAGACTTAGATCACACGATGCAGAATGTATTTCAACTAAGATTAATGTCCATAATTAGGCTACTTCAGAGGCTTCCTCTCGGCTGAATCTTAGCTTCAGCCTGTGACTCCTACAAAACCCATCTCAAGGCTCCAACCCCCCCCCACCAATTCTACTAAAACAAGATAGAGATGTAAGATTAATGTTTTCTCTCAAGCTTTTGTAAAAGTGATTGCTAATTAGATTTTTAGAGCGTGGTTTTTGCCTTTAAAAAGGGGCTGTTTTTCCCTTCTCATCACTACTTTCTGTGCCTGTCACTCGGCAGGGCAGAAGTAGTCCTGGCCAGTAAATAAAGTCTCACAGTTGGGCCTAATTCGGTTTCTAAGGTGGTCTTTCTCACTCTCCGGACCATAACATGAACAGATTTCAATGACCCCTATATGGTTTTTTATAATCTTTAACCTTAACTAACTACTTGACTTTCTGAGTTGTTTCCCAGAAACTGTGGGTTTTCTGCAAGACAAAGGAGCTGAGATTCTAAAGGCCCCTAGGCAGACTTCCTGACACCAAGATTCCCTGTCCCCCACAACCTGCCCCCAGTCCACAGAGCCCCTTGTTAGTTACACCATGACCTGCCCTAAGGCACATGGCCCCTGCCTTATTTTATTTATATATTTATTTATTTTGAGATAGGGTCTTCCTTTGGCTACAGTGCGGTGGCATCATCATAGCTCACAGCAACCTCAAACGCCTAATTTTTCTATTTTTTATAGAGACCAGTCTTGCTGTAGCCCAGGCTGGTCTCCCAAAGGGCTAGGATCACAGGCGTGAGCCACCACACCCAGCTGGCCCGTCCTTGAAAAGCCCACGATTAGTTGGGAGACAGATTTGAGGCAGCTTCTCCCATTCTCCTGATAAGACATCTTTCATATTAAAAAAATTATTTTCTTCCTTGGCAATCCTCCGTGTCTCAAATAATTGGATTTTTGAGCAACTGGACCTAGGCCAAAACCCCCTTGAGGTTTCGCCAGCAAGTTGTCTGGGAATGACTGGGAAAAGATAGCTGTGGGAGGATCAGGCAGAAGATCCTCAGCAGGAAACAGCAAAGAGGGTAAGGCAAGCACTAACCTGGAAAATTTAAGACTAGAAATTAGGCCTCTGGCCAGGCGCAGTGGCTCACACCTATAACCCTAGCACTCTGGGAGGCTGAGGCTGGGACGATTACTTGAGTCCAGGGGTTCAAAACCAGCCTGGGCAAGAGCGAGACCCTCGTCTCTATTAAAAATAGAGAAATTAGCCAGGCGTTGTGGCACACGCCTGTAGTCTCAGCTACTTAGGAGGCTGAGGCAAGAAGATCACTTGAGCTCAGTTTGAGGTTGCTGTAGGCTACAATGATGCCATTGCACTCTACTCGGGGCACAGAGCAAGAATGTGTCTCAAAAAAAAAAAAAAAAAAAGAAGGGGCCAGATATGTAGACCTCTGTAAGCTAGGCCTGAAATTTAGATTTTTATCCTAGGTGCAGTTCCAATCTGTTGGAGGGTTTTAGGTAAGAAAGTGACATGACTGAATTTATACTTTAAAAATATTCTGGCATTAAGGATAGTCATATGGATCAATGGGATAGACTTAAGAGTCAAAAAATAAACTCATATATCTTTGCTTGATTGATTTTCAACAAGAGTGCCAAGCCCATTCCATGGAGAAATAATAGTCTCTTCAACAAATGGTGCTGGGATGAGTTGATATCCACATAGAAAAGAATGAAGTTGGACCCCTACCTCATACCATATACACAAATTAATTTAACATGAATCAAAGACCTAAATGTAAGTACTAAAACTGTAAAACTCTTAGAAGAAAACTCAGCAGTAAATCTTTTTTGTTTTTTTTTTGAGACAGAGTCTCACTCTGTTGCCCAGGCTAGAATGCCATGGCGTTGGCCTAGCTCACAACAACCTCCAACTCCCGGGCTAAAGCGATCCTCCTGCCCCAGCCTCCTGAGTAGCTGGGACTACAGGCATGCACCACCATGCCTGGCTAATTTTTATATATATATATATAT
>CAUYPO010066645.1:0-17680 GCA_963574435.1 Cheirogaleus major
TTCTGTGGTCTCAATAATAAAAATATAGAACTTAAAGCAGTGAATCAAAGATACTGGTCTATGGATTGGTGACTGTGATTCTGTTTTTATTGGTACTTGGCAAATGGGAAAAATAAAGAGCATATACTGAGTTTGAATGAAAAAAAATTTTGATATAAACAGCAAGAGAAAGCAACAGCATTCTCTTAAAGCCTCCCCCTTTGTGTGTTGAGTGTACTGTTATAGACTGTAGAGTGCTACATATTTAATGGCTATAATTGATAGATATATAAAGGAATAAAGGAAGAGTAATTTTAATCCTTTTGGAATGATTAGTTCTTAGCATCAATTTTACTATGAAAATAACCTTTCTTTTAACCGTATCTTTTTAGGGTGTTCCTAAATACTATAACAAGTGCCAATTTTTCTTTTGGTTTCATACATCTTTTATAAGGAATAACAGGTATGGATATAATATAATCCAATAGACACAGTCTAATCTTCAATGTCTGTGTGTAAGGTGTAATGACAAGTCTTTTGCCAGTTGTCATAAGCTCAACTTATAGAAACCGTAAAATCCTTGAGTCACCATTCTTCATTGCCTTACTCCTCTTAATCTGGTTATCTTAAAAATACAATTGTTCTTGAGACCCACTGTTGCATTATCCTCAAGATCCATGCCACAGAACTGTGTTATAAATTAAAAACTATTATAATCAGAACTTGAGCATGATAATAAATTCCTCCCATGGGAGTTTAATATGAGTCTGCTCAGTGCCTTGAATATGGCAGGTCCTCAAGTAGGTGTTGAGTTACTCATAACTGACCACCACCAAATTCTATGCTAAGTAAGGCGGGATATCTAGGGAGGCTTCAGCTAGCTGAAAAGCTGATTAACACACATATCTGGGGCAGAAGTTACAAGACACAATAAGTATTAAGAAGATAGCTGGAAAATCATTAATTGATAGTCTTCCACTTAAACATGACTTTCTTATGACTAAATTGGGAAACTTTTTTTTAAAAAAAGTAATTACCCGCTGGGTGCAGTGGCTCAAGCCTATAATCTCAGCACTTTCAGAGGCTGAGGCAGGAAGATTGCTTGAGGCTAGAAGTTGGAGACAAGCTTGGCAACATAGGGAGACCCTGTCTCTACAGAATATAAAAAACATTGGTCAGGTGTGGTGGTGCACGCCTGTAGACCCAGCCTCTTGGGAGGCGGAGGTGGGAGGAGGATTGCCTGAGCCCAGGTGTTTGAGGTTGCGGTGAGGTATGATGATGCCACTGCACTCCAGCAGCCTGGGCGACAGAGCAAGACTCTGTCTCTAGAACAAACAAAAAAAGGTAATTAATAATTGGATTTGAAGATTTTTATTCCAAAGAACCTTCTACCATATCTGGAAACTCATTCCTGAGTCTAGAAGTTCTCCTCTTTAAGGACTGTTTGTTCTATCGTGGTGAAAAATTGAGATTTTTGGTATCACCATACTATCTGATACAAATGGAAAAAATATATTTTAAAAATCATTCAAGCCAGAGTTGAAGAAGTGGTTGTGATTGTATGTGGCATGAGTTAATAGTTATTGTTATATCAAAACCTAGTCTTTTCTTTAAGTCTGAACTTGACCTAATAACCCCTCAAGTCCATTAAGGCAACCTGGTCTACATACTTGTAATGCACACACATTTAATGGACTTTTATAGAGTAAACTTTGGATTTGATGGAATATTTTTACTAATTTTTTTCCTGGATGTATACAAACAATAAACTTTGACTCATAACATGAGCAAAGTTCCTCAAACAGTGAGATCTGGAGCTTCATTTGGTCTACTCCTCAGAAGTGCTTCTTGCTAAGGGACGCATTTTTTTCTTTAAAACGCCATGTTCATGGTTACGGGTGCAGTGGCTTACCCCTGTAAACCCAGCACTTTGGGAGGCTGAGGTGGAAGGCTTGCTTGAGCCCAGGAATTTGAGGTTGCAGTGAGCTATGGTGATACCACTGCACTCTAAAAGCAAACAAGCAAAACATCATATTCATACTGGAGAAGCAACAAGTTAGATCACTTTTATATAAGTTTCTAGAGATTTCTGTAACATTTAAATTTATATACTACTTGGCAAAGCTGTATTTATTAGTCATGAGATTGTTGTTTAACCAAAAATGCCAATTTCCATCATTTAAAAGAGACACAGTATTTTATTCCTGGGCTTTAATACACACCTAGTCTCTGAATGATTTCTGTCACATATAGAAATGCAGATATTTTATTAAGCCTGGATGTCATGATTCCATAAAAGGCAATGTTAAAAGAATCAGCAACATGTGTCACTGAAGATTAGATACTTTACATCTCACCAGAAAGGTGGAAGGAAACAACTGAGACACAGAAAAAAGGGACTGGGGCTCTAATCATGGTGAGCAAGTCCTTTTTCTAAAAAGCTCTGCCAAGGTTGCCCCCCTGCATGGCTTGTCAGTTAGCCCTAAAATAAAATATAATAATTTTTTTCTATTCTTAGGCTTTATCTACCAAGAAATGAATTGGACAAACTCCATAAACCAAAAACATGGAAAATTTACCAGCCAGACTTTGCAGTAGAAATCTATTTTGAGGAGATAATAATCTAGAGTTGGTATCTGGTCACCGAATTATTGTCCTCCCAATCCCCTTCACATTTATGTCTTCTAAGCCTATTTTCTTACTATAAATATATTCTTGAGAAATACATTAAATATATACAAATAAAACATCAATGGCTTGTTTTTTTCTTTTTTGAAAGAACATGCTTCACACAAAGTTTCCGTCTTATATTTAGATTAATTCGGGACATAATACACAGGAACATTAGGTATCATTTTGAAGAATTTTGAAATAGAACTCTCATATCAAAATAATTGAGATATTAAAAAATTGTGATCCCTAATACCCATTTACTTATATATTTTTGGACATTTACTTTCTGCTTTGTTTCACATTTGTAGTTTCAGAAATCTAATTTCTATTTTCTTCCTCTACTTGACTTACAAACTGTTAACAAAGAGATTTGCGGTGAAGACTAGGTTTTAAACCCAGAGGAGAGCAGTCCCCCCTCAAGCAGTCCCCCACCCCCACCAAACACACTTTTCTCTTGTTCCAGGCACTACCCAGGTAACTTACGTGACAAGCTTCCTTTAATTACACCCAAGCACAGGGAGGAGGTTAAGAGAACAAAGAATCTTCAGTAATTTCTGCTTTTGTTTAACATCATAAGTGAAGTCAAAGAAATACGTGTTCTTAATCTAGATTTATTATTTTAAATTTCACCACCCCTGCTCACAACCAACTTCACCTAGGCTTGGGGAAACACTGTGAAGGAAGGTCACCTTTTCATTATAAACTCTGATCAGTCCTGCCTCCACAGGAAATCATAATCATTTTATTTTTGGTATTAGGTGCTACTTTATTCAAAGTACCTTTACTGCCACTCTATCTTCAGGCCATGATTGTCCTGGAAAAGAGTTCCATTTTGGCTTTATTGAAAGTATCCTTATTTGAATGATTTTCCTTTTATTAACAAGGCTCTCAACAATCTAGACCAAGGTGAATTCATCAGGAAATGAAAGGTAGCAACTAACAAAACAAGTGTCTCTGCTAAAACACAGTATGCTCATTCCTGAAAAACCTTGTGCTCTACAGAAAAATAAATGCTTTGGGGCTCCAAAGCAACTTTGTATCCAGCACACTAAGCACTTGGACCACCCAGCTTAGCAGCTTGGAAGTCTGGAGGTTTCCACAGAAGCTTTTTTTTAAAATAAAGAAATACAATAATATTTTAGAGAAGGACTGAGTGTGGCAAAGTGGCACAGACAGGAGTAGAGCTCCAAGCCATGGTGGGCACAGAAGGTGTCAACCTGCCAGGAGTCAAGAGCTCTGTAAGGCTGGCGGGTGGCCTGGCTGCAGGTGCTTTTTATTTTTTTCTAAATATCCTAAAACAGTCACAACTGCCAGTGCAACAGCCCAACTAAAGGCTTTTTCCTTTACGTCCCCTGATCTGGCTACCCTTGGTGGAAAAGATCACAGAACATGCTTTCAATTTCCATGGTATTAATGGTATTAATAATATTGTGTTATTAATATGTTGATAATATTAATAATCAATATATTAATTAATAATTAACATATTACATTGTCGATGGTATTAATAACATTATTGTCTATCATTTGTGTTACAGAAATGTGTGACCAAAATGTAGATTGTACTATTTTATTTAAAATTCAAGCAGCAGTAATCTCCAGAGGACAGAGTACATGGTGGGCTTAGGTGAACAGGGGAAAACATAGCTGGCTCAGTGAAGAGTAAGTAAGATATGTCTCTTCTTTATTTTTCATGAAAAGTCATCTTGCATTATTTTATTTTTTCTTTGTTTTATGTACAGTTGGTTTTTTAGTGAAATATAAATGGTTAATAAATTACTAAATTGTCCCTTTTTCTTTTCTTTTTTAATTTCAATAGTATACGTGTTTGTTTGTTACATGGATGAATTGTATAGTGGTGAAGTCAGGGCTTTTAGTGTACCCATACTCCAAATAGTACACATTGTACCTGATAGGTAGCTTTTTGATCCCTTAACCTCTTCCCACGCTCCCCACTTCCAAGACTCTAAAGTCTCTTATATCTCTCTGTGTGACTATGTATACTCATCTTTCAGCTCCCAGTTATAAGTGAGTATACATGCAGTGTTTGTTTTGCCATTCCTGAATACTTCAAATAGGGTTATGGCTTCCAGGTCTATCCAAGTTGGTGCAGAAGATACTATTTCATTCTTTTTTATGGCTGAGCCACCACACCTTCCAGGCTCTTTTTTGATTCCATATGAAATTTAGAATTATTTTTTCTAATTCTGTGAAAAATGACATTGGTATTTTGATAGAAATTGCATTGAATTTATAAAGCACTTTGGGCACTATGAACATTTTAACAATACTGATTCTTCTAATCCATGAGTATGAGACATTTTTCCATTTGTTTTTGTCATCAACGGTTTCTTTTATCAGTGTTTTGTAGTTCTCCTTTCACCTCCTTGGTTAAGTAGATCTCTCACCTCAGTTAAGTAGATTCCTAGGTATTTTATTTTCTTTGCAGCTATATTATAATGGTATTGAGTTCTTGATTCAACTTGAAGCTAGACTGTTATTAATGTATAGAAACACTACCAATATTCCTAGATACTATGTGTATTTGACATTTCATGAGAAAAGAGAAATATGTACTTTCTTCATTTTAGTAACAATAAGTTATTCAATGTGAATATGATCTCTACCATACAAATAAATTTATAACACACAATTATTAACTAATTAATTACATCATGGTTCTTGTTCATATGCGCACAGAAGAAAATATTACTGATTTTTAGGGTTACCAATGCTATGGATCGTTTGTTTCCTAGTTTTACAATTTGAAAAAAATACATAGATAAATAATGCATGAATTCACTCAAATCTAATAAACTTAGCTTTAAAAACAAGTAGAGCTACTGATGAAATAAATCAAAGCAAAAATTTTGGTGCCAAAGAAATCGAGGCCCAAAGAGGTTACAGACTCGCCCAGGACACGAAGCTGTCAGAAGCTCGACACACTAACACCAGTCTCTTTCTCCTAGGGCACAGTTAACAGGATCCACTCTTCCTTACTCTTCCTACCAAAACACACTGTCTCTCATTAAAAATAAAAATAAAAATCTTGTCTGATGGGATTTACTTACAGGACTAATTGGCACAATTTATTGGCTTAAAATCTGAAGATTCGAGGTACCCAATAGAGCAAAGAGAACAGGAGTTTGCAACCACTCCCTCCCTCCTGAGTGCTAACTCCCGGTTCCCAGCCTGTAGGGCCTGCACTTGGACTACACGTCTCCCATTGTCGCTTCAGGGCCCCAGTGAACCTGGAAACCCCACTCTGTCCTTTCAGGCTCTCACGACCTACAGGCTTGCCACGCTGGGTCCCCCGTGAGCCAAATACCCTGGCTTCGCAGACTGCACCCAAGACGGGCAGCTGACCAAAGGCAGGCGTCCAGGGCTGGCCAGCGCCCGGCTGCAGAACCCAGCCCCAGGGGAGCCTGTGCCTCAGGGCGACCGGGCGGACTGAGAGGAAGACCGCACGGTGCGGGACGTGGCGCGGGCAGGAGCAGCAAAACGCAGGACTCCACAGAAGGACCTGCCGAGGGCACAGCCGCCTCAGAGCTGCTGGGAGTTGCCAGGGCTGTTGTCTGACCGCCAGGGGCTCGGGCGTCCCCTGAACAACGTCGGTTTCTGCGACAGAGACGACGCCGCAGAGATGGCTTCCCGGGTCCCTCCCCACCTGGTCTCACGACCCGCCCTCCCCGAGAGGGGAGCGGAGCGCGGCGGTCCAGCGCGGGATCGCCGTGCCCGACGTGCTCGCGCGCACCTGCCCCGAGCTTGAGCTTGAGCAGGCGCCGTGTGTCCCACGTCCGTCCTCGCCTTTTCTCCGGAAATGCCGAGTGGGATCAGATAGACGGCGCGTGCGAGGTCTCTCGCTCCTCGCTGCTCCGGGATGTCGCTGTGGAGCCGCAGAGAAGGGCCCGCAGACCCGGCAGAGCACGAGAGCCACAGCCGCCGGCTCCCGCATCCGACTCGGGACGAGCAATCTGCAGAAGCCTCAAGGTCCTTCCTGCCCGGGCAGGACTCGCACCGGCGGGACAGAGACAGACTTGGGCTTCGGGGAGCGACGTCGCCGCCCGTTAGGCACCGGGTGACCGCGGAGTCCGGCTCGCGCCTGCGCAGCGTCCCCAGGGGACCCGGGGACGGTCTGAGGAGCCCCCAGACGGCTCCGCGCCCTCCTCAAGCCCAACACATCTGCACGCCGCGAACCGCACCGGCCTGCTGCCAACGTTCTGCCCCGGCTAGGCAAATCCCATTGTTTTGATTATCTTGGAAGCGGTCCTCCCTCGGCTTTGTGGAAGATGTACATAAACACCCAGAAAACATGAGACTATCAACCGGGACTCTCAAAACCGCGCCCGCACCCGAGTGTCGCTGCGCGGCACCAACAGCCAGCCGCCGCTAGAGGGCGCCAGCGACCGGCCGCGACGCACCGCTCTACCTCTAGAGGGCAGTCTAACACCAAGACCCAGAATAGGCCGAGCGCGGTGGCTCACGCCTGTGATCCTAGCACTTTGGGAGGCTGAGGCGGGAGGGTCGTTTGAGCTCAGGAGTTCGAGACCAGCCTGAGCAAAAGCGAAACCCCGTCTCTACTAAAAAAATAGAAAGAAATTAACTGGACAACTAAAATAAATAATATATCTATATATATACAAAAATTAGCTGGGCATGATGGCGCATGCCTGTAGTCCCAGCTACTCGGGAGGCTGAGGCAGGAGGATCGCTTGAGCCCAGGAGTGTGAGGTTGCTGTGAGCTAGGCTGACGCACCGCACTCTAGCCCCGGCAACAGAGTGAGACTCTGTCTCAAAAAAAAAAAAAAAAGACTCAGAATATTTGCATCCTAACTTCAGCTAAGTTTTTATTTAAAATTGGAGAACAGGAAATGTTAACAATTCAAACTTTAGGGTAGGATATGGGTGATTTTTACTTTATATTTTTATTCTTGAAGTTCATGTAAAAGGAGTTATTTATTTAAAAAGAAAAATGGTGGAGAAGTTGGAACCCTTGTGCACCAATAGTGGGAATGTGAAATGGTGCAGCTGCTATGGAAAACAGTATGGTGGCAACTTAAAAAATTCGAAATAGAACTACCATGTGATCCAGCTACCCCACTTCTGGGTCTGTATCCAAAGGAACTGAAAGTGGGATCTCAAAGAGGTCGCTGCACACCCACGTCCATAGCAGCTTGTTCACAATAGAGCAAAGATGGAAGCATCCCAGATGTCCACTGACAGACAAATGGATAAACAAAATGAGGTACAAACAATGAAATATTATTCAGCCTTAAAGGGAAAGGAAATCCTGTCATATGCCACAACATGGATGGAACTTTCACTTAGTATTATGCTAAGTGAAATAAGCCAGACACAAAAGGACAAATACTGTGATTCCACTTACATGAGATACCCAGAGTGTCACAATCGTAGAGACAGAAAGCAGAATGGTGGTTCCCAGGGGCTGGCGGAGGGGAAGAGGGGAGTGGGGAGTCATTGTTTAATTGGCCCAGAGTTTTAGTCTAACAGATGAAAAGTTCTGGGGATTGGTTGCACAAGCAGGTGAATGTACATAATACTAAACTGTGCACTTAAAATGGTAAAGATGGCCAAACTCCATATGAACTAGAATTCAGAAATAAATTGATTTAGGGAATAAGCCACTTGTATATTTTATAGAATGAGTTAGAAAATAATTTTGGCTCTTATACTCCAGTTGATTCGTGTAATGATCTAGACCTTGGACTTTGAATTACACATGGTAAATAAAGCACATATTTATCTCTGCTCCCTCCAGAAAGAGACTAAAGGAATCTTTTTTGAAAAGGACAGGCCCGCAAGGTACTTTTTAAAAGTATGTCAGGAGACAAAGAGACAGAAGAGGTGAATTTTTGGAAGATGCAAAACTGATAAGCTATTGAATGAAGTGGAGAAAGCTGAAAGTTAAGCACAGGGAAAGGGAAATGCCAATGAAAAGCAAGTCACAGTGCCCCCCAATAAACCTGGAAAAGACCAGGCTTTGCAGGCACCAAACACGATGGTGTGAGTGAGGAGTAGGAGCTGAAGAGAGTTCGTGGAAAGTGGTACAGCCTGGAAGCTAATCAGTCCCCAGCCCTCCCGCTCCTAAAGAAACTCAACCAGAACTGCCCAGACATGGCAGAGGACAGGGACGGGACACTGTGGAAACCGGGGCCCTCAGATAAAGTGTACACTGAAAGGTGAGTGCCGCATACACACACACCCCACACACGCACACCTATACCACACCCAATACACACCCCAAGCCCTCACCACACCCAATATGCACCCACACCCCACCCCACACCCACCTCACACACCCATGCACCCCACACACCCACACATGCATGCACCCCAAACACACCCATATACACACATGCCACACCACAAACACACACATTCCACACCACAACACATACCGCATACACCACACATCACACCCACGTATACACACACCCACACTCCGTGCACACATACACACCACACGCATCACATACACACATGACACACTGCAACACACACCACACTGTAACACGCACCACATGCCCACAACTCTCCAGGCCCTTTCTTTTGATTAGCAACTAAACTGCTAGATAAAGATTGGCAAATTCTATTCTGGAAAAACAGAAAAATCAAAAAGAGACACACAGATACTGATACTTGAAAATCTCACTAAAGAAGGTGAATCCCTGCCAATCACTCTATGCCCAGGATTAGCAAACCCTATCCATACACATGAATTCCATGTAGTTTTCACAGCCTCTTTCTTAAATAGGAATGTATGATACAATGTTACCAGTCACTAGACATCCTCTAAAGTTAAAGACAGAGGTCAAAACAAAATAAAAATAATTTTTTGTATGGAACTAATTGCTTTTCTGTTTTCTAGTTTCATAAGGTGGAAATTTTGATCATGAATTTGAGAGCTTTCTTTTTTCCTAATATTGGCATTTAATGGTGCAGTAAGAACTGTACAGCTACATCCCACAATTAAATTTTAAAATTTATGTATTTATTTTTAAATTTACATACAATTCTAGGATTTTTGTCATCACACACTTCAGTCAAAATACAGAACAGTCCCCACCCATCCCCTCTTGCTGCTCCTTTGTATTTAACTCCTCCCCACACCCCAGCTCCCGCTCCATTCCCTGTCCCAATAGCTTTGCCTCTTCCAGAATTTCACATAAATGGAATCACATAGTATACAGCCTTTGAGTCTGGCTTCTTTCATTTTGTGCACCTCATTTGGATTCATCCACATTGTGTACCTCAGGAGTTCATTCCTGTTTATTGCAGAGTTTGTTCTCTTTTATCGTCCATTTGGTGGATGTGCCACTGATTGTTTTTCTATTTGCCAACTGAAGGGATGTTGGGCAACCATTGTTTGGGTTATAAACAATTTTTGTGGAACTAAGTTTTCATTTCATTTGGGTAAATACTTAAGAATAGGAATTCTGAGTCCTATGGTATGCGTATGTTTCGTTTTGTAAGAAACTGCCAAACTGCTTTCCAAAGTGCAGGAGAGTCTTGGTTGCTCCACATCCTCACCAGCACCTGCAATCCTCCGTTTTGTTTGTTTACATTTTAGCTGTTCTGTTAGGCCTGTAGTAGTTATCTCATTGCGGTTCTAATTAGCTCTCCCCTAATGACAAATGATATTAAGCGTATTTTCATGCTTACTTGCCAACCACATATCTTCTTTGGCGAAATGTCTGCTCACGTCTTTTGGCCATATAAAAAATTGTGGTAAAATAGACATAACATAAAATGGTTACCATCTTAACCATTTTTTAAGTGTATAGTTATAAAGAAATTCCCGATTCACATTGTGGCATGTTTAAATTATTTTTTTCCTCATTCACAACTATGAGCTTTCTGGCTTGGGCAACTACAGTTAAAAAATACAACACATTTTACTTGTGGAGCAGTTTTACTATGGTAACATTTCTCTATGTTTCATTCACTTCAGAAATTATCATCTTCCTCCCTCTCCTCTTCTTTTTCTCTCTCCCTTCCTAGGCCTCCCAGAGTGCTAGGATTGCATGTGAGAGTCACTATGCCCAGCCTTAATTGCATTTTTTTTTAGATGGAGTCTCACTTTGTTGCCCGGGTTAGAGTGCTTTGGTCAGCCTAGCTCAAAGCAACCTCAAACTCCTGGGCTCAAGCGATCCTTCTGCCTCAGCCTCCCGAGCATCTGGGACTACACGCATGTGCCACCATGTGCGGCTAATTTTTTAAATATATTTTTAGTTGTCCAATTAATTTCTATTTTTAGTAGAGACAGGGTCTTGCTCTTGCTCAGGCTGGTTTTGAACTCCTGACCTTGAGCAATCCGCCTGCCTTGGCCTCCCAGACGGCTAGGATTACAGGTGTGAGCCACTGCCCCCGGCCCACATTTTTAAAAATATATATCCAGGAATAAAATTGCTGTGTTTAGCTTTCGTAGATACTGAAACAGTTTTCTGAAGTGATTGTACTGATTTACAGAAATTCCCACCAGCACCACATGAAAGTTCTAGTTGCTTTACATCCTCGCTAACACTTGATATTGTCAGTCTTCTTAATTTTAGCCATTCTGGAGGGTATCTCATTCTGATTTTAACTTTCACTTCCCTAGACATTGAGCACAGCACCTTTTGTATGCTTATTGGCTTTTGGATAACCTCTTTTGTGAAGGGCTTATGCCAGTCTTTTGACCATTTTTCTTTTGGGTTGCCTGGAGTTCTTCATATTATCTGGAGCTGAATCTTTTGTAGATCTTTCCTGTTCTGTTATTTACCTTTTCACTGTCATATTGATATCTTTTAATGAGCAGATGTTCTTAATTTTCCTATTTTACTATTAACTTTTTCTTTATGGTTAGTGCTTTTCGTGTCCTGTTTAAGAAATCTTCCTCCTTCCAAGGTCATGGAAGTATTCTTCTACATTTTCTTTTAGAAGCTCTGTTGTTTACCTTTCACCTGAAGTGAATTTTGTATATAGGGTGAGATAAGGGTGAAGATTCATTTTTTCTTTACATCTAAGTATTCAGCTAACCCATTTATTGAAAAGACTTGCTTTCCCCAGTGTTCTGCAGTACCACTTTTGTCAGAAATTAAATGTCTGTGTTCATGTGGGTTTGTGTGTGATCTATTTGTCTGTCCTTGTACCAGTATTGTATTGTCTTATTTCCTGTAGTTTTATCAAAAGTCTCAATGCACAGTTAGTTGGTAGGTGCCCTCACCTAATTCTTCAGGATGTCTTGGTTTTTCTTGGCCGTTTGCATTTATATGTAAACTTTAGAATCAGCTTGTCTGTTTTCACCTGCTGGGATTTTGATCGGGATTACATTGAATGTGTAGATCACTTCAGGGAAAATTGACATCTGAACAACATTGAGTCTTCCAGGCCATTGACATTTGTAACCTCCATTTATTTAGATCTTTCATTTCTCAGGTCTTTGTGTAGAGGCTTACACACGTTTCATTGATTTATTCTTGGATATTTGATGTTTTCTTGATGCTATTGGAAATGGTATCTTTTTATAATTTCATTTTCTTACTAACTGTTGTTGGTATAAGGATATATAGTACAACCGGATCTTACTCTGTTCCCTGGGCTATAGTTCAGTGGCATCATCACAGCTTACTGCAACCTTAAACTCCTGGGTTCAAGCGATCCCTCCTGCCTCAGCTTCCCAAGTAGCTGGGACTGTAGGCATGTGCCACTATGACCAGCTAATTTTTCTATTTTTTTGTAGAGGTGGGAGTCTCACTATGTTGCTTAGGCTGATCTCTAACTCCTGTCTTTAAGCAATCCTCCCTCCTTGGCCTCCCAAAGTGCTGGGATTACAAGTGTGAGCCACCATACCTGGCCATATCTCTTTTGTAAATAAAAAACTATATGCAGTCACTAAGCAGCTGCATGTTCCCATGTGGACAGATAGAAAAAGGAAAAACAAAAACTCTTCTTTTGTTGTGTGCAGGCTTCCCTTCCGGTGCAGGAGTACCTGTTCATGCCGTTCGACCAGGCTCACAAGCAGTATGAGACAGCGAGGCACCTGCCACCTCCCCTCTACGTCCTCTTTGTCCAGGCCACTGCGTATGGGCAGGCCTGTGGTGAGTATGGGGGCTGGCTGAGGAAGAGGGGCTGTGGGAGCAGCAGCTGTAGCCGATTGAGTCATTTGGAAGCACCACCTGCCGAGGAAACTTCCGGGCTCTGCCCAGATGCCCTCAGGTGACAGATGCTGCCTCCCTTCTGCGCTGCCCAGCATGGCTGCTCTGACCAGCTGGCCTGAGGCTAGACTAACCTGACGAGTATTTCAGAATGGATGGCTTTGAACCGTTTGTGAACCTGGCTGGACGGCTGTTGGGTACAGTGCCCAGGCAGCCTGTCTGGGTTCCCAGGTGCTCACTTCAATCAAGGCACGCTTGGCAGGTGGATCAGCGCCTCTTGCTCCGCCTCAGGGTGGGGGGCTTGGTGGACACAGGTCCCAGCCAGCTGTCCCAGGCTTTCACCATGCCCTGAAACAGGCTGCATGTTATTATAGTGAATTACCAGGTTAGACAATATGTCCTCCTTAAGCTTAAGGGCAGCCTGTGACTCTGCTAAGGTTTTCAGAAATTTCTGGAGACCTTGCCTCTTACCCTAATGCAGCTTTCACCCAGCACCTAACTTTTCTCCCCCACCCCACCGCATCAGACATATTATACCAGTGCTTGCCTCTACTCCCAACCACGGGCACCAACACATTACTGTCTCTCTTCTTGTGTTGTCCTGGTCCTTCTGGTCCTCTCCCTCCCCTTGTTCTCCCTCCTGTTTCCATCATCAGCTCATATGAAATCCTCCTCCCAGCCCCCTAGACAGGGTGAGTAATTTTCTTTTCTTTTGTGTTTAAAATCCAATCTGTTTCCATTCCCATTTTCCAGTAGAATTCTAAGATTAAATGACTGAAAAAAATAGTCTAGCATTTGCTAGTGGACAGCCAGCTTGTTTGGGTGGGAAGTGATGATTGAAACAGGGTTGCCAGAGATAAGGCAGTGGTCAGCCACTTTTGGAGTTTGTCACATCTCCCTAGTGTGGCTAAGCAAACCATTTCAGGCTTTTGTGAGTATATGTACCCTTAATACTGGAGCATCGGGGTGGTGGCCTGTCTGACCTCATAGCGTAAACCCCCAGAGTTCCAGAAAGGGGGTCCCAAGGCATCACTCAATGAGGGGTCAAGCCTGATGCATGGAATAGGCTGTTAGCTCATGTGCTCCAGAGGCCAAGCTCAAGTTGAACACACCTGGACTTGAATCCTGGCTTATCGGCTTTCTGGCTGTGGTATCTAACTTCTCTGAGCCTTAAGTTTCTCATCTGTAAATGGCAACAATAATAGTATTGCTCCTATAAGGTTGTTGAGGATTAAAAATTTATTTTTAATAATTTTTTAACAGTCATCAGCTCATTCAGTCCCTACCTCAACAGGGCAGCTACTATTTGTCAAGTCCCTGTTTCATAGAGGAAACTGAGGCTCAGAGCAGTGATATAACTTTCTAGGTCATGTGTTTGGGAATTGGTGGGACAGAGACTTGGGCCTGGGGTTGGACTGCAGGGTCCACATTCCTGCCCACTCTCCTGCTGCTTCCCCATTAAATGAGACAGTGGCAGCCAGGGGCTTGGTGTAGTGGAAAATAGAGAGTAAGCACTTAGTCAGGTGAGAGCAGGTGTTTCTGGGGTGTGAATAGGTATGGCTGGGCTTCTGGGTAAGAACCTTTAAGACAGTTGGCAGAGAAGTTCCATGCGGCTTCGGGCTCTCAGTTTGCATTTCTGTGCCTTGGTGTATGCCTGAAAACAGGCAGTCACCACTAGTCTTAAGTGATGTTAGTCTAGGAATCTGTACTTAAGTTCTTTGTTCTAAGTAAATGATAGAAAAAGGACTAAGGTCACCTCCTTGCTCCTTTTCATCTGGAAGAAGGGCTTTTGCCCTCCCATCCCCAGTCAGCAAGGCACTGGGGCAGGAGCAGAAGAAACGCAGCCCTAGAACTGGCCTGCCTGTGTCTCTAGTGCCTTCCGCTAGAGGCTTTCCCATGAAGCTTTTTCTTGCCCCTAGATAAGACATTGTCTGTGGCGATTGAAGGCAGTGTGGACGAAGCCAAGGCTCTGTTCAAGCCTCCTGAGGACTCCCAAGGTAATGTGGTGGTTGGGGTGGCCCCTCCCAGGGACACCAAGTTTGGCAATAAGCTGGACTGGTTCTGTGTAGCAGGACACTTGACCTTAATGTCTTAGTGCCTTGGGGTAGGCGAGGGAGAGCTCAGTTTCTGGAGTCACAGAGTGCTGCCTGTGGATTTCTGCCCTCCCACTCACTAGCTCACTGACCCCGAGTAAGGTGTTTAACATTTCTTTTTTTTTTATTTTTTTTTATTTTTTATTTTTATTTTTTTTTTTTTGAGACAGAGTCTCACTCTGTTGCCCAGGCTAGAGTGAGTGCCGTGGCGTCAGCCTCGCTCACAGCAACCTCAGACTCCTGGGCTCAAGCGATCCTTCTGCCTCAGCCTCCCAAGTAGCTGGGACTACAGGCATGCGCCACCATGCCCGGCTCATTTTTTCTATATATTTTTAGTTGGCCAATTAATTTCTTTCTATTTGTAGTAGAGATGGGGTCTCGCTCTTGCTCAGGCTGGTTTCGAACTCCTGAGCTCCAGCGATCCGCCCGCCTCGGCCTCCCAGAGAGCTAGGATTACAGGCGTGAGCCACCGCGCCCGGCCGGTGTTTAACATTTCTGAGCCTTGGTTTACTCATCTGTGAAAAATAGATAGTAACACCTCATGTAGAATTATTATATGGATTAAATAAGGTATTGTACACAAGGCCCTGAGTGTCATTCTCAGCACATGGCAACCCCTCAGATTATGCAAGCTGCTATTATTTATTATTGTTGTTTATATTATTATTAGTACCACCACCATCACCAGAAGGGGCTTGTGTTCCATCAAAACAACATTAAAAAGCTCTTTAAAAAAACAGGGGTGGTGAGATTATGGGTCATTCTTCTTTTCATCGCCACAGTTTCCATACTGAATAAGAAGCAGCAAATGAATTTATCATTTATTTTAAAGAAACCCATTTACAAAAGATAGTCTGAGTCCCTTTATGCCCTATGGGTTGAGGTGCCATAGGGAGCATTTGGAGCCCTCTGACCTCCAGTTGCCTTCTCTGTGTGGCTGCAGATGACGAGAGTGACTCGGATGCCGAGGAGGAGCAGACCACGGTGAGAGCTGTTTCCTCTCAGGGGGACGCCAGGCAGCTGCCTTGGGGCCTGCTTGTTTGCGGGTGCCCATCCTTCCTAGAAGCAGAAGAAAGAGGTTTGAAATAAAGGGCTGCTGGGAGGGGAGCCTGGCATCCCAGAAGCAGCCAGCCCCAGGCAGCGGTGCTGATGCCCTGGCCAGCAGGGAGAGGGAAGAGGGAGATTTGTGTGACCAATGCTCACGGGATCTTTCCTTTTTCCAGAAACGCCGGCGACCCACGCTAGGGGTGCAGTTGGACGACAAGCGTAAGGAGATGCTGAAGAGGCACCCACTGTCCGTCATGCTCGACCTGAAGTGCAAAGGTCTGGCTGCTCTCACCTCGTTCTGAGGGATGGTAGCACGTTAGAGTTCAGCCAGCTGTGGCTGCAGAGAGTCCAACAGGCCACGGCCCCTTGCCCAAGAAACAATTCTCATTTCATATTTCTCTGTTTTTCCTCCTCGTTTTGCTTGGAGTTTGTTTCTTTTTGTGTTATTTTATTTTTTATTTATTTTTTTGAGATAAAGTCTCACTCTGTCACCTGGGTAGAGTGCAGTGGTGTCATCATAGCTCACTGCAACCTCAAACTGCTGGGCTCACGCGATTCTCCTGCCTCACCCTCCCGAGTCGCTGGGACTACAGCTTGCGCCACGTTGCCCAGCTAATTTTTCTATTTTAAGTAGAAACAAGGTCTTGCTCTTGGGTAGGCTGGTCTCGAACTCCTGAGCTCAAGTGATCCTCCTGCCTCGGCCTCCCAGGGTGCTAAGATTACAGGCGTGAGCCACCGCGCCCGGCCCCCTGACCTAGATTAGACTGAGGTTATGGAATTAGGGGTAGAGTAGCAGAGATGTGGTGGTCATCATCACGTCACATCAGGGCTACATGACATCACTGTGTCTTATCACTGGTGATGTTGACCGTGATCTCTTGGCTCCCTTTCCATATTATATTTGTTAGAAGCAGAGTCACTAAGTCCAGCTAACACTCAAGGGCAGGGAAATGAAGCCCCACCTCTTGGTGAGAAGAGTAGCAAAGAATTTGCTCTTTTTTTTTTTTTCAGCACATTATGGGGGTACAAATATTACGGTTACATATATTGCCCATGCACCCCCTCACCCGAGTAGCAAAGAATTTGTAGACGCTCTCTTTGCTTTTATTGCTCAACATTATGTTGCCATTGATTTTTTTGTTTTTGTAGTAAAAGATTATAAAAGCCTCTTTCAGTTTCTTTTCTGCAATACTGTTGACTCTGCTATGAGTGTCTGACTCATTGTTATCTCTCCTTTTCTTCCTCCCCCTCCAGATGACAGTGTGCTTCACCTGACTTTCTACTACCTCATGAACCTCAACATCGTGACAGTAAAAGCCAAAGTGACAACTGCCACGGAGCTGATCACCCCCATCAGTGCAGGGTAATAGGCAGGCACCGTGGGCAGTGGGGTGCAGGAGGGGGAAGTGATGAAAACCTTGGTATAGGGCTGCTCTGGGTTCTTTCCGCTGGCTCTGAGGAAGTTCATGGCTATGTTGACTTCTCTTGTGTCTGGACAAATGAGACATACTAGGACATCACTGGTATTTAGAAAGCACTCTCTGGCTGGGCGCGGTGGCTCACGCTTGTAATCCTAGCTCTCTGGGAGGCCGAGGCAGGAGGATCGCTCAAGTTCAGGAGTTCGAAACCAGCCTGAGCAAGAGTGAGACCCTGTCTCTACTAAAAATAGAAAGAAATTAATTGGCCAACTAAAAATATATAGAAAAAATTAGCCGGGCATGGTGGCACATG
>CAUYPO010066646.1:0-45973 GCA_963574435.1 Cheirogaleus major
TTAATACCAATTTGCTGGTGAGTACATGTGGTGCTTGTTTTTCCATTCTTGAGATACTTCACTTAGTAGAATGGGTTCCAGCTGTATCCAGGAGTATACAAGAGGTGCTATATCACCATTGTTTCTTAAAGCCGAATAGAAACACTTAATTTACAAAAAAATCTTTTATTTTTGCTCTGGCATCATGGTATCTGCCAAAGCCATGAATTTCCAGTATGACAAAGGAAAATTATATTTTTTCCCCAAGTTAATTCTGGGATATGGGCTTCAGTTTTGTAACAAAGTAGAACTGCCTAATCCCAATAAACCCCACAATCTGAGAGGGAGTAAGAAATACTGGAGATGGGCAGGGGTTTTAAGACCGACAGTTTGGATATTTACTCAGCTATCTTAGTGACCTTGTGCTCTAGGCCTCAGTTACTTTGCCTTTAAAATGGGCACAATTGTAGTATTAACCTTAAGGATTAGCTATTATAATGACCTGAGCCCTGTATCTGATCTGGACCATAGGAGGCATTTAATAAATAAGCCTTGCTATCTAAAGGGTAAAGCTGGCATGAATTCAATTGAAATAAATATGTCACCATCATTAGAATTTAAAACATAATGCAGGTATTTTTAAAAATGTGAAA
Source organism: Cheirogaleus major (assembly GCA_963574435.1). Classification (NCBI taxonomy): domain Eukaryota; kingdom Metazoa; phylum Chordata; class Mammalia; order Primates; family Cheirogaleidae; genus Cheirogaleus; species Cheirogaleus major. The sequence goes on from CAUYPO010066646.1 coordinate 633, forward strand.
ACTTATGCTGCAATTGATTTAGGAGAGCTTTTAACACACAGGTCATGCTGTCTTTACAACCTGTTTAGCTTTTTTATTTGATTTAGTTGGGTTTTATTTGAGTTTAAATGATGAGAGGGATATATTTGGTCAATTTTGACAATTTGGGAATAGTCCTTTGTTTCAGCTCCCCAGTTTGGATTCCTGAAGAGATCATCCCAGTTAAAAACTTCTGAAAGCAGCACAAAGCAGGTTCTGAATCTGAAGAAGCCTTGCAGTCCCTTTAACCTGCACAAAAATATTTCAAGGGTAACTAGAAAGTGTGTAAGAGGATTCAGATGTTCTGTGACATACGTTTAAAATTCTTCCATTTCCAAATGAGAGCACCATAATATGCAGAAGCAAAGTGCATCAAAAAGATGAGGACCCTTTGAGGGAGGCATTTGCAGAGCTATGTAAGTATTATTCAAAAATAATCCTCAAAGAAGTAAGTGAGGGGCACAGAGGCTGCGGCTCTATATTTGCAAACGGACTGCAAATAGGAACTTGATCTGCTCAGGTAATTTTACCAAATTCTAAACTGCGAGTGGACTACCCAGTAACCTAAGCCTCTTGCTAAATGTCTGTGAAAGCATGCTCACCTCCACAGAGCACAAACACAGGGAGCCGCCGACCTGCTTCTGGTCCGCCTGGGTTGCGAGCGGAGAATGACAAGCTTCCTGCAGGCATTGTTCTAATGGGGCATTCTGCAGAAACACCTTCAGAGACAGACTCAATCAGTCCACTCAGAAAGTAAAATGCCAGCAAGATTGCAGCTGACTCAATAGTAGCAAGGATGCCAAGTTGCAAGTCAGAGAAAGATATTAACACCACACACAGTTCCTTATTCAAGGAGAGCCTGGTACGTACCAAGCACACATGAGTTTATGTAATATTTTGATCTTTACAACAACTCTGAGGAAACATGTTATTATTCCCCTTTTATAGATGAGGAAACTGAGGCTTGGTAGTTTAGCAATGTGCCAGTGTCAAAGCTAGTCTCTGGTGAAGCTACAATTTGAACTAAAATTTGCCCAGCTACAAAGCTTCTGCTTACTATGTAGACATAAGAATATGATAACAAAATAAACTATATCATCATAGGTTTCCCCTCTAACATGCAAGCATCTTCTTGGTGCTGCAAGGCTTAGCTGACCTGAGAACTGCTCCTAACTATAAGTGGGCTTTTTCACTTTTTTCCTAATTTTTCTGATACCCCACTCGCTCTTTTAGGAATACATATAAAAGGCAGTATTATCTATCATTCCTTTACCTACCTCTGTATGCTATTTTAAAAATATTTAATATTTTGTATCTCCTAAAACTACTTTCTTTTGAGTTCAGAACTAAGGCATATTAGTTGGGTTATAAGTTAAGCTGTTGTAACAAAGTATCTGTGATAAATAATGTCATAAGTAAGGTGAGAGTTTATCTTTCTCTCAAAGAGTCCAGAGGACAGTGGTTCATGCCCAGTGGGCTGCTCTGGCCTCCTCAAACCTATGGCCAAGGCTGTTCTGGCAGTCACCATTTCCCAGGCAGTAGGAAGGAGGAAGGGGAAAATGCATGACAAGTGGGTTCATCATGAAGGAGATGACCCAGAAATGGTGCATGTTGTTTCAGCTCTCACACCTGTGGCTCAAATGCAGCCTAGTGGGCATACCAGGTGCAAGGGAGTCTGGGCAATGCAAACTGTAGCTGGGCAGTCAAATGCTATTTGAAACTGAGTCTTCTATTACTAAACAGAAAAGCAGGAGAGTGGACACTGAGGACAGTCTGTTTCTAGTCTGCCCACCAGGCTAGCACTATTACTGAGGCGATGAAAATCTTAGGTACCAAGTCATAAATGAGCTACTTCTAAGTAGTGAGCTCAGCACCAGGAATCTTTAATAATAAACAAATACAACTAAAACAATCTTCAAGTCAAATTTGGCTTGTTGGCTGCTGGGACACTTAGATCCTTTCAATGGCAAAATTTTCATGTTCAGACCTGCATCTGGTTAATTTGTTAGGTTGTCAGTTAGTGAAAGTGAAGCTATTAGGATGAGTTGTTTATAAAGAGCTAAGAGGCATTATATTTGTTTCTCAATGTGCATGATTATTACATTGATATCAATATCCATGCCATGAATTTAAGGTTTGTTTAGAAATTATAGAATAAAATTGCTGGAAGGAATCCCATCTACTCTCCTATTTTAACAGTCAGGGAACTGGAGTTCAGAATAGTTAAATGACTTCTCCAAAGTAACAGAGCTGATTAATGGAAAAGTATATTGCGAAAGCATTATATTTGCAACAGTGCTTGTTCAGTGCTAATTGAGTGAATGAATGAATGTTTGAATATGGAATAAATATGATGAGTAGAAAAAGTAGTCATTGAGAAGACCAAGTAAACAAAGAAATTGTCATTGACTAATAAACAGATATGTGGCAGATCACATGGCAGTCATGCTTAAATTTTCTGAGATTTAACTTTTAAATGGGCCACCTTAAATGAGACATTTATATTTAATTTTCCCGGGGAACTGTTTTGGTTTTACCTCTAAACACATCATGATGATATAGCATGCAGTTTCCCTCTGCTGAAGCTCTGCTTATTCCAGAATCCAATCAGGTCAGGTCAGACACCTTGAAAACCATGAGCAAAGTCTTCAAAAGAAACCTAGCACAACTCTTTGAAAATGTATTTTTCCTATTATTAAGACAGGGCACTGTCTTGCTGAGCTGTTTTTTCCTGTACCTCGATATGTGTTTCATGAGTCACCTGTGCTCAGTCTGACAGCAGAGCAGTTCAGAAGGTCATAGCCTTCTTCCTGGCTCTGAAAACCTGCACTTTCCTGGAACGAGGGGTATTGTTTTATTAGAAGAAAACTAATTAGGTTAAGAAGTACATTAATGAGCTCTGTAGTAGTCTACATACAATAAATAAAGAAGAAGAGAAAGGATAACAAGGAGACGGAAGTCAAAACACATAATGAAAGCCTTAGAAAGTTGCATTTCTACACATAAAACTATCTGAAGAAAACCAGGGAGAAAAATTAATTTGCTTCTTCAGTCCTTAGAGCACTGATTCCCAACCTTGGTTTTGTGACACTCCAGGATGTCTCCAATTATCTCAACAAATGTCATGAAATGTTCCAAAGAATTCTCAAAATTAAATTAGTTTTATTTCATTTAAAAATAGATGGCCAGTAGCTCTTTCACGAGGAAGGGAATCAAATGAGCGATTGGCTGCTACCAGCCTGAAAAGGTTGCAAAGCACCAGGTAAGGGCTGATGAAAGCTGCACTGCCATTTTGGAATGAAAATTTTTAATACTGATCTAGACATTTTTATTCCAAAAATCTCTTGACATCTCTTTCTAAAAACTAGAATAATAATAATACGATGCTGAAATGTTTGAGATGCTTACTTCACAAATTGACCATGCAGGGTGCAGTAGAATAAACCGGTGAGAAAAAGAGATTGGGAATCAGATAGTCCTGCCTTGGAAACTGGCTTGGCCACTTAATTGTGGCAGGATCTTAGTGTCTTCCTATATACAATGAGGATAATAGTAACTACCGACCTTTTAGGGGTATTAAATGGCATTAAATGAGATAATGTCTGTAAAACATGCCGCACAGCGGCTACCTCCTAATTATCTACTGCAATGAAGGTGCCTTTCTTACTGTCTGACTTGAGATGGAAGCACAGCTGATGTAACTCCTCCTGGTGACGGTGTGCCTTAAAGATGTGTTTCACTAAATCAGGGTCTATTGAATAATAATAAAAATAACACTCCCACTTCAAGCCTACACGCCAGGCAGCACTCTGCAGGACCTTCCCTCCCCGATGCTGTTTACACGTCAGACAAGAGGCCATGGTCACAATGGAGACTCAGCTGCGTCCAGTGCAAATACAGTGGTGTGGGCAAAATAAACAACAGAATAGCAGAGGAGGGTGCAAACAAACAGCGCAACTGCACATTTCTGAGTAAAATGCCCCAGGTAGGGAAGTGCCTAAAAGGTTAAAAGATCATGTCAGCGCTTTTGTCCACTCACCTTAAAAAGATAATTGGACAGGGTTGGAGTAAATTCACTTTTGAAGGAAGAAGCTATAGCCTTCCTTTATGTATATGCTGTATTAATCAAGTTGTATCCAGGAAATCCAATTGCTAAAGAGGAATAGTTGATTAAATTCAATGTTCAACTAAGCCTCAGTCACAAATGTGACCCAATAATCTTACTCTTGGGTATCACTGAGTGGCCTTCTGAAAATCTAGGAGTGTGTTCGTCTGGCAGTGTGTGGCTAAAGGAGACAGCAAGAATTGATAACCAAAGGAAGTGCTCAGGGCTGTACTTTGAACCCTTTGAACACTGGGGGATTTTTAAAAAGTATTTTTCTTTTTAATTTATCCTTCATCACTCAAAGTTATGTTTGAATTTTTAGCAACACCTTAGGGAGTAGTATAGCAATTATTCTGGATTGTATTTAGAGCCAATTCAGAATTCATGACATGGCCCAGTTATAAGAATCAATGGATTCAACATTTGTCTATTATATGCCAGGTGCTAGCATATAAATATGAGTAAAAATTATCTCTGCTCTCAGAGACTATGAAGAAGGTAGACACAAAGAGATAAAAACAAAGTGATGTTTCTTCCTCTTTTATTTAAAAAATCATACACTCACACTTGGATTATAAGTGTATTTGCCATGACAGTCCATGTTCCTTCAGACACACTAAATGGTTTTATGTATTATATTAACTGCTTTTATTTATTTATAAAAGAAAACACTTGGGTTGAAATTGAGGCCTTGTTGTTTACCAGTTGTACCTCTGAACAAACTATTTAATATCCTTGAATATGTAAAATGGAGCTAATAACATCAACGTTGGAGGCTCACAAGGCTCTTGAAGTGTATGGAGCACCCACCATTGTGTTGGGCACAAATAGCTGTTCAATAAAGGGTAATAATTATTAAATCACTTCCTTTATGTTTTAATGGTTCTGAGACCTGTCCAGTTTCAGGTGTAAAGCAGTTGGACTATATTTCAGATAACTTTTGGTCATAAAAATATGTCCACAGATTTTTCTAGTTTTTTAAATATTACCACTTTGCATTTTTTAGTCATGTAAACATACAAAGTGACATAGATAACATATGTCATAAAACCTATAAAACCAGAGGACAGAACATCAACAGTAGCATTAAATATTTCTTGAGAGTTCTTAATATTAAAATAATTCTCAACACTTACTATACAATTTTCATTTATTTTATTGCTAAATTCTTATTTTCCACTTATAATAACAGACAATGGTTTTCATACAGTATTTGTGAGAATACTGAAAGAAGTAGCAGGCAGGGTGGAATACCTGGGTATTGTGGTAGAGAAATTATAATGAGGGAAGCTGTTGCTTTTCTACAACAGGGACATTTAAATATGCCCTGACTGCCATTCATTGGGAGTTTAGGCTGACCCCTTGTCTCTGTGGGAAACATTTTTGCTCTATGGTCTCATAAAACATATTAAAATTGCATTTTATTAGCACTTTGTAAATTGAAGTAAACCCAGGAAAATTGTCTTATTTAGCATTACTGAGTTACCTGAAATACACAATGTTAGCAACTAATATTTTTACAGAAGACTGACATTAATGGTTGGTTATACTTCCCCTAAGAGCTTAATAATCCTTGATGAATAAAAATTCTCTCACAAAGAGAAAATAAGAAAACATTATAGAAAGTAAACAACAGTTCACAGAGGACTCCTCTTTCCCTATCTAGAAACCCAAAATGGCCATGATAAATCACCAATTAATGTCTATACAAGTGTCCGTCACAGAACAGAGTTCCAGGTAATGACACAGACTTGCTGTGCTTAAGGAAAGCAGATATTTCCTGGCAATGTCACATCAAGCAAGCTTCTTATATAAGGATGACAAGCACTGAAGTAAAAAGTATGAAATTAAAAAATGTTCAAGTAAAAATTATGAATGCTGGAAAGGAGGCTTATATATCTTACTTAATTTTAATGTTAAGAATGTGGAGAAATATCAGTTCTGAGTGTAACATAATGTATGTGTTAAAAAACAATATACAACAATATATAAGGCTTCTGTGCTCACCTTTTAGTCATATATTGTGGCTGCTAATTACAATTTTTGCATTTATATGTCCTCCTGGCTCCTCCAAAGCTTTCCTAAAAAGGGATGGTTTTTTTTTATTTTTAAAGATTCCAGCACTCTCCGAAATAGCCATAATTTACTCTTGTTAAAAATGATACTTAAACCACAAGCTTAAGGGCAATACAAGCAATAAAAGTGATATGTTCTGTGCAGTCACGTAAATGATAAATAGTGCCATGCCTGAGCAGCAGTAATAATCAGATATTTAAATTGTGGGTCTGGAAACATTATAATGAAAAGCAATCCTCTGAGGAAATCAGCATGCTCCGAAGAGGTGAGGAGCTGGGCACTGATGGGGGCACTGCTTCTGTTTTTTATCATAAGCATCAGTCATTTTATTGTTTTGATAAGGAGATGTAGCTATAGATGGAGATGGTGTTAAAAAAAGCTCTCAGCAGAGGATAGAGCAATCTTTTGCTTTTAGTTTTTCTTAGAAATCCCTTCATGTGCTGCCTCTCCTGGCCCTCCCCTATCTCTCTCTCTCTTTCACACACACACACACACACACACACACACAGGGGCAAATTGTCTTTAGTCTGGCTTGTGCTGCCTGGAGGCTTCTGGGGTACCCTTGATATCCTAAAGGGTGTGTGAAATTGAAGACAAACATTTTTACTAGGAGTTTACAGCCATAACAAAGTAAACTGCAGGCCCTCCAGGTGTCCTTGGTGGGTAGGAACAAAGGCCTGAGGTAAAGTAAAAAGAGCCCTGGAGTTTGAATTAGAAGGAGCTGCCTTTGAGTAGCTGCTCCAAGTTCATGAGCTGTGTAAACTTGGGGAATCACTTTTTCTCTGAGTCTGTTTCATCATGAGTCAAATGGCCAAGCCAGACAAGATTATCTCTCAAAATCTTTATCTAACTCTAGGAATCTCTGATCCCATCTTTGCTCTGTTTTTTATATTTTGTTGGTTACTTTCTCATAATTAAAAAAAAAAAGGTGTCTTAAATGCCTAAAAACAAGAGCATAGAATTACATTTCAAACAGAATCATAATTGCTTTGGGTGACTTTTCCCTCCTTCTTTCTAATAATTAAAAATTACTTTTAAAAACAAAACAATAGTTACCTTTAGATTTTTCTTTTTCAAAAAACCAAAAGATGATGGTGATATTTTGGAATTCTTATTTATTTATTTGCTTATTATTCTTTATTTATTTATTTATTTATTTATTTATTTGCTTATTACTCTAAGATGGAGTTTGTTTTTCATATATAATATATTTAAGAAAAAGTCCTTATAAACCATAGAGGTCTTATGCATGAATCATTATTAATTATTAAATTTTATATGCTGTATCTTAGTTTACAAACCATATTTACCTGCAGGATCACACCACCTTATCTCACATTATTCCCACTCTATTAGGAAGGCAAGGAAGGTACTAAAAATGCCATCTGACTAGTGGGGAAACTGAGGCCCAGAGAGGTTGGAACTTGGCCAAGGCTGCACAAAAACTGATAGAGCCAGGACCTAAACTCAGACATCTCCTAGTGCTGGGTCCTATGCAAATGTTAATGCAATTAAACCAAACTCATTTATTTCAAGGCCACTATATACATCAAATCACATTTCACCTGTATTAAATTAAGAAATTTATCTCATTTCTAGTTCAAAGCTTAGATTTCTTAAACTTATAAAATGGTTCAAGAACTGGCTATCATTCAAGTTGAAGGGTTAGTATATCAATTCCGAGGTTGGAAATGCCCTTTGATGAATAATATAGAGCACAAGAAATTATTCATAGAAAAAGAAAAAGGAATAAGTACATTTCTTTATACTTTTGGAGCCATTGCCTCCTGATTGAAGAATCTGGGAATGAACTTGCACTTTAGAGCTATGCAGGCCTGGGTTGGAATTCTGGCTCTGCCCCTTCCTGGCTCTTACAATTTGGCAATGCATCCCTTGGAGCCTTTGCTGAGTCCTATACTAACATGGAGTCAATATATATTTTAACTTGCAAAGTTATTTATAAGCATTAGAAATAATTATATAAAGTTATGTGGTGTTGGACAAAATAAACACTTCATAAGCAGTGGCTATTATTCATAGGATTCATTTCCTTTCAAATTGTTGTTAGATCTATTTTGTGATACATTGTACTCTTTAATATAAGAAATATAATGTAAATATAGAGTGCATTCATCAGTGGGAGAGCTGTTGAATTTAGATAATCTATGAGATCCCTTGCAATGCAGAACTCCTATTATTATAATTTGTATTTTCCAATTTGCTCCACCAATTAGAAACTCTGATTATGGTAGTGAGATATTAAATAGATACTACTGATTTCATACATGTGATCCATTATCGAAATATGTATGTACTGCAAACAACTTTCAAAATAGAACCTGCACAGACACATAAAGAAAAATGACTATTTTTACTAAAAACAGTGCTAGAAGGGTACCCACAATGATAACAACAATAGCAATAATAGCAACAATCATTTCTAAAGCATCTACTCTGTTTCAGGCATTCAGTGCCACAATACGAAAACTTGACTGCATCCTCAGGACACTAGAGATCATGGCCATGTGATGATGCCAGGCGTGGGTGAGATATAACATGCACCATGTCTGTGCAGGAAAAGTGGCCATAAAAGACTACAAAACTTTTCTAAGCAGCAGGTATGTCGTGGAAATTATGTTGTGATTGGCATCATGGGACCAGAATCTATCTTTCATTAGTCTTTGGTGACTTTAGGCAAGTCACTATTTTTCTGGGCCTCAGTTTCTTAAAAAAAGAAAAAAGCCTTATTTAAAAAAAGGCTGGAGCTGGAATAATTTCCTTCTAAATCTAGCTTTCTGTGCCCCTTGTATTTAGTTATTTTTATAATTTGCCTGGACCATTTGGGTTCTTGAAAGTGTGACTAATCCTGTATATATATATATATATATATATATATATATATATATACATATATATATATGTAGTTTAATTCTTTTTCCTTTTTGCTTCCTTTAAATGACATTAATATCTGTTTAGCCAAAATATCACAAATTTGCAAAAGTATATGAATTGACTCACAAATATGTTTTCTAATTAAGTTTTAATTATTAAAGTTTAGTTGTAGAACCAAGCTCATCAATTTTCTTCTGATTTTTAAATATTAGAAAATCAAAGCTTTGTACTGAATAGTGGCGTAGAACAACTCTGCATTAACTTCCCATTAACCAACATTATAGTTTTCACAAATTTCAGTGATCAGATCCATAGGAATGAGAGTAAAGTGGGCATCAGATATCCAATTACTGTATAGTTAAAATGTCTAGATGAGATTTTTGAACTCTCAACTCAATCTTTTTCCTTCTTCTTAAATCTCTCCTAAAGAGAGTGGCATATTAAAGAAAAATCCGGATATTAGATAGATATAAGAAAGGGGGAAAAAAACAGCACCAGGCAACAGCAGTAAAAAATGTCTCTATAAATGTGACAGACATGAAAGAAAGTGAAGGAAAGTTAAAAATTACCATAGGGCAGGCAGGACACCTGCTAAAGAACCTTCTGCTGCCAGTCACAGCTGGAAAGAAAAATGAAAGAGATGCAAACAACTGTCCTGGAAGCATGAAATCATTCTTTTGTCTTTTTTTTCTTATGAACAATTACAGTATGCAAAAATTAGGGGGATCTCAAAGTCTTGGGATGAAAATTTCAGCAGGCTCTGCATATAAATAGCAGAAGCATGGAAGTGTGCCTCTTTGAAAACAAGACGTGTTTAGGAGCTCCCGGTGCATTGAAGAAAGTGGTAATTAATGCATAGTGAATGACTTTGAATGAAGGATGAATAGGGGGCATAACAATGGGTAGGTTTTTTTCCTTTTCTTTTTTCTTCTTTTCTTTTTTCCTTTTTTTTCCTCTTTCTTTCTTTTCTTCTTCTTCTTTTTTTTTTAGGTTAAAGCACTGAAGAAAGAAAGCTGTTAAAAGATGGCTACTGTGAGGCTATCACTTCAATGTCTGTCTTGTGTGGCTTTCCTCTGGAGGCTGTGGTGGGAATTTGTTTTGTATCGCTCTCCAATCACAATGGAGTTAATTTGCACCAATTTCATTTTTGTGAGTGCTCCTCAATGTTTTCCCTTTCTGCTGGATTTTTTTAAAAATATTATTTTGGCAGGGCTTGGTCCTTTGATGATCCTTTTGAGCAAATGGTTTGCCCAAAGTTCAGATGGTGCTAGCTCCGTCTTCTTTTTCATTTACAACATCAAGAGGATTACAGAGAATAACTTTGTTGCCCAACATCAATGATATATCTTCAGGCTACTAGAAAGGTAGTTCTCAGAAAGTGTGTCTTCTAATAGTTTAGAACCTCCACAGGCTTCAGATAAAACAAGTATTAAATACAGAAAGCTCACAAGGATACCAAGGAAGGTTAAACTCACGCAACCTCCTTCATCTCAAACACCTGAAATACATCTTTTTTTTTTTTTTTCTGACTGCTGAAGTGTGATCATGGTGAAGACAGCAGTAAGATCTTATATAACAGAAGACAGAAAAAGACAGAGAGGGAGTCACGTGGAGATGCACACACATATTAGTGAGAGAATACAAAAACAATCTTGTCAAAAGGCAAGTAAATTATAATGAGCCAAAAACTAAATATATATGTAAGTTAAAAAAAAGATGGTATAGACAAAGTGCTCATAGTGTGATTTTTTTCCTTAATGAAGCTAACCAACATAACCCAAAATTTGGTTTTCGGAAATTTTAGGATTTCTTACAATTTTAACAATTGTGAATGTGCAGAGGAACTCCCAAACAGCACAAGCAAACTTGAATATCTCTCCTGGGTTCCAGTCACCATTTCAGCTATTGCTGGACATTCAAATGTGGGTAAACCACTATCTCCTTCTAAACCTGTCATTGCCTTTGCCCCTTCTCCTGAACTAGCTTCTCTGATCTTCTACTCACAAATTCTGTGAACAGTTGTAAGGGTCCATAGGAGAGACTGGTATCATAGGTGTGGTAACTAAACATCCCAAACTTTGGCCATAGTCTCAATGTCATGCATTTGCATCATTTTTAATAAAGTCTTTTTTTTTTTTTTTTTTTAAGACAGAGTCTCACTCTGTGGCCCTGGCTAGAGTGCAGCGGCATAGTCATAGCTCACAGCAACCTTAAACTCCTGGGCTCAAGTGATCCTCCTGCCTCAGCCTCCCGAGTAGCTGGAACTACAGGTGTGTGCCACAACATCCAGCTAATTTTTTTATTTTGTGTAGAGATGGAGTCTTGCTCTTGCCCGGGCTGGCCTCAAACTCCTGATCTCAAGCAATCCTCCCACCTAGCCCTCCCAAAGTGCTAAGATTACAGGCGTGAGCCATCATGCTCAGCCTATAAAGTCAGTTTTACTAACTGCATAACCAGATATGATTTTGTCTTCACACCTTTATATGGCTTCTTATACAAATAAATCCAAACCTAGAACAGTTTCTTCTTGTGACCATGAGTACAGAAGGATTCTCAGCTGGCTTTATAAATTACTACATATTTCACATGTTACTAAAAACCTCTGCCTAAAGATATTCTTCCTAACTTGTGATATTGCCTGAAATTCCACAGTGGGAATTAAATTCCTTTTTTGCTTTGGATCCTCAAAGCACCCATATTAAAGCAACAATCTTCAAGTTGCAAATTTCTGTCTGCTGTGGATGCAAAGGTATCTAGGAGAAAATTGTTGGAAAACAAGGTGCAGAGGGGCCAAAGAAATTCTGGAACATCACTGGGTACCTACTCCCCATTTCATCCTTCTTGCCTGAATCCCATTGTTACCTCCTCTCTTCAACTATTATCCATATCCTCAACATTTTCACATCTCTAAACAGGTCCTCAGAACTCTTTATCACCCTACTCCAGTTCACCTTCATGCTGCCACCAAAATAATCCAGAACATGGCTTTGTTTAGGTCACCACCCTATTGAAAAACCTTTTGGGCTCCCTTTTGTCTTTTAAAGTTATATAAACTTCTAGCTGGGCATTCGAAGACCCTGTGATCTAGCTGTCATCTGCCTTTCCAGCCTCAGCTTATGCTGCTTCCCCTCTATGCTCTCTGTACTTCAACCACACTGGAATATTTGATTTTCTGAACATGATCATGCCTACTCACCTCATGCCTTTGTTCATGCTATTTCCATCGTCAAATACCTCCTCCCCTCTCCTAACTTCCTAACCACTCAGTAAGTGCATGCCAAATATCCTTCTAGCTTAAACCTATTTAAGAGGATGTTACCCTGCTTTGAAGAGGTTAGGGAAATGTGTGGTTTCCTGACCTCTGGGGTAATGGAGAGTGTTATAGACCTTTTGGAGCAGATCTTGGTCATCTCTATCAAAAGCCTGAAAACTTTACACACTGTGTGATACAATTACACATCTGGGATATTTTTCCTAAAGATATGGAAATAAATATTTGGCAAGAACATATTTATCATAGCATTGTATAGAATAGCAGAAAATTTTCAATAACCTTTGTGCCCCCGAATGGGGACTCAGTTAAATAAATAATACATCCAGAAATGGAGTAATCTTTAGACATTACAAGTAATTTTACAAACTGATGTTTAATAATATGATATTCTTGATAAATTATTAAGTCACAGAAAAGATTTCTAAACAGTAAAGATAGTATGATTATTTGATATGTCTATCTATCTATGAAAAAAACTGGAAAGAAATTCATCAAATTGTTCATAGTACCTATCTCTGGGATTATGGGTAGTTTGTTCTATTTGTGAAAAAGTGAACATGGCTATTGAGCCATGAAAAGACATGAAGGAACCTTAAATACATGTTGCTAAGTGAAAGAAGTCAGTCTAAAAAGGCTACATACTGTGTGATTCCAACTATATAACATTCTGGAAAAGGCAAAACTATGGAGCCAGCAAAAAGATCAGTGGTTACCAGAAGTCCATGGAAAGGGAAGGAGGGATGAATAGTAGAGCACAGAGATTTTTAGGGCATTGAAGGTATTCTGTGTTATACTGTAATGATGGACACATGACACTATGCATTTGTAAAACTCATAAAACTGTGTAACAAAGAGAACTCTGATGTAAACTATAAACGTTAATTAATAATAAGGTATCAGGATTGGTTCATCAATGTTAACAAATGTACCACACTAATGCAAGATATTAATAATAAGGGAAATTGTATGGGGACAAGGGGGAGGCAGGAGCTGTATGGAAATGCTCTATTATCTGCTCAATTTTCTGTAAATCTAGAATTGCTCTAAAAAATAAAGTCTGTTAATTTGACAAAAAAATGAACATGATACACTTTTATGATAAGAAAAAAAGCATTCTCAAAATAATTTCTAACATTCCTTCAGAGGTCAGTTGAGGCATACACTCCTCCATGAAGTTTCCCCTTCTCTTTCAAACCACGTGTTCCTCTCTGTAGCTGACAGCTCCTAATGCTCCTGCAGCACACGTGCAGTCCACTGCTTGGTGAGGAATGGAGCTCCTACTGAGGGCGGGAACTGGGCCACATGCTTTTCCCCTTCTGCCCAGAATGATGTCCACCATAGTGAAGGCTGTCAGAAAACTCTTAGGCAAAAATGCATGCACACACGGACACAGAGAAAAGGGCAAACGTGAAAAAAATATATAACAAAATATATATGCAATGAATATTATACATGTTGACTTCTTAAGTTCTGGAAATATTAATTCAGCCTTGGAAAGAGCTAGTCATCTACTTGTGTGAGAGTAAAAATGATTTAGGCCATTAGAAGAAAACAATAGTGTCCATGTAATTGATCTTCTTTACAGTATCTTTATTAGGTGATATCAGTCTAAAATGTCAGTACTTTAAAGCTTGGATAATCAGTAGTATCTCACCAAATATGTGGTTCTTTTTTATTAGCATGATCTTGCTATAGCTGTCATGGATAGGTTTTTTCTTTATTTTCCCCTAGATATGCAATTTAATGCTTTCAACATGTATAAAAGTAATCCAAATAATTTAATCTCTTAGAATTATTTTAAATATTGCAAATTAAGAGATTAAAAAGTCACATCTTTATTCTTCATTTACTGTTTGGATTCTGGTGGTATTGTATAAATACTGCTTGGCCCACCTATTCCACTTCTAGAAGTTATGCATAAAGCATCTGAGTTTTATAGGAGGGAGCAGCAATGGGAAATAACAACAAAGGAAATAATTTTCCATTGTGCCTTCTAAAAAGGCACATAAAACATATACCATGGTCCTTAACTCGTTTCTTTTCGAGAAGAAGTGACATTTTTAAATGCATTATTTCTTTGGTTCCTTCTATCACAATTAATGTATATACTCTTAAACGTAAAGTATATAGTGTTGGCTGTAAAGATGGTCCAGTATTTTGGACTCTTTTCATTATTTCGCTTCTAGTAGCACTTTAAGTCTCTGGTGTTTTACCTCTACTGAGACCTGGCATTTCTTTGTGTTGCAGAGGCAATTTAATCCATTTTTACTGTCTGCAAACAGACTTTCAAACAAAACCTCAAACTCTTTGAATGTGCCCCAAGGATTCCACCAAACCTATAATCCTCCACTCTCTTCTGGGGCTGTGGAGGGTGGCGACAGGAATAGAGCCGGCACCAACTAGGGAGCCTCATTAGTGTTTGTGATTTTGATTTTTGTTACCATTCTGCTCTCTGGCCATTTCAAAGTTGGAGCAATAACTACTCTCACATCTCACTGCACCCCTCCCTCCAGCTCCACTGAATCCAAGTCACCTGGAATGATCTGGAGAAGCCTCTCCAGACCACGGAGGAAACCCTCAGGTGCTCTTTCTCTCATGGAGTCAGGGGGCCTGGTTTTAAACAGATAAGTGTTCGGCATCTGGATGTGGACAGCTTGAATGGGCAGCAGCAAGCCAAGCCCACCACGCATCTCATTCAAAGTTCTAGATGGTGATGACTACCTCTGGACACAGAGAGGTGAGACAAGTGTGCCAGGCCAAACGGGCAAAGCTTGGGCAAAGCTGAACTAGAAAGAAGAGATAAAAGAAAAATTATCCTGTCATCTTTTTCTCTGTGGGAAATTTCACTTAATGATTGGAAAGATAGTACATTCTAAAGGCAGTCTTTTGAAAAGAATAAGATTGGTGGAGTGGAAGGATCCACAGGTAAGCGGCACGTAACAAGTGACTGTCATGTGCCAGGCAAGTGATCTCATTTAAGCCTCGCAACCACTCAGGCATTACTATTCCATTTTGTAGATGAAGGAACTGAGGTATAGGAAGATTAAGTAGCTTCAACAGCCTTTGTTCAAAACAGGCAGTCTGATTCCAAAATACCTGCTCTTAACGGTGGCATAGTCTGACTTCTGGTGGAAGCTTGCAAGGATTTATGGTGATAAGTTCTAAGATACCTTTCTTACCTCTACAAAGATCTTGTACACCCTCCCTTTCTCTGTTGAATTTGTGATTAACTGTTAGATTTAAATGTAGGTAAAAAATTTTAAAGTATCTAAAATGTAAATATTTAATATTTATGGGTTTGATTTAATCCGATTTTGTGGGAACGTTTTTGTAATACATATTTGAATTTTTGAATTAAGAGATGTATCTTGGGACAAATATGCCTCCATTTATGAAAAATATGTAACAAAAGAGCATTGCTGAGATAAATCCTTTCCGTCCAACTGAATTTTCTGGTAGAAGCATCAAACTTTCATTTGTTAATGCTCACTTAGCTGGCTAATATTGACATTTTACCATTGTCACCTCTGGCACAAGCATGTTACCTAGAAAACTAGGACAGTAGAAGTCACTGAAAACAGAAAGGCCCTCGATGTCATGGAAAGAGAAGGGATTTCACATCAGCAACCTCTTGGCTTGAATCCCGGTGTCCCTACTGCTGAGTGTATAACCAGTAATTTCGCTCTCTGAGCTTCACTCAGATATATTAATATGAGAATATGATGACACCTTTTTCCCTGTACTTTTTTTCTATTTTATTTATTTATCAGTGGAAGAGTCATCTGGGTGAGTCTGTGTTTTGGTACAAAAGTACATTTTTCACAGTTAAGACATGGGCACTTAGTACTTTTAGGCAATATGATAATGTTGGTCTTAACTACACTTCAGTTTTTGTGTGTCAATTTCTATATCTGTAAAATAAGGGATATATATGTTATAGGGGTGGTGTAAGGGTTAAGAGATGTAAGTATAGAAAATTGCTTCCCTATTATTCATAACTCAAATCAGAGGAATCTCTGATTCCTGCATCCTTAAAGATTCAGGCGGGTAAAAGTAACTAATGCCAGATTCTAATCCTTTGAAAAGAATGGGACTGGATCTGTGTAAACAGTAGTACAACCATGAAATAGGCTGTCTAGTCAGTCATAGGCCAAAACAGTTTATGTATATATTTATAAAGAATTCATATTAGCCAATTCCAATTCCTTTCTTCAAAAAGCTTTTTCATATTTCACATCAGTCCCTTTCAGGAGACTTAAGTTTATACTATTTTTTACATATATTATAGGTGTATATATAGGGTTATTAAAGGACAGACATATGCTATTGTCATTTTTTCAGAACTCTATCTCATATATAGGAATAATAATCCTAACATTCAGTGATTGCTTACCATGTGCCTAGCACTGCCTTAACCACTTAACATGGACTGTCTCAATTCATCCTGAACCCCATTTTACAGATGGGGCAGCTGAGGCACAGGGAGACTAAAGAACGTATTTTAGCTTTGCTGCCTAAGGTCATAGTATGACAAACAGGTGGAGCTTAGGTTTGAACCCAAAAAGTTTAAACCTAAGCCTGCACTTTTAGCCACTTCGTTAGTATAACCTCCCTGGAAACCTCAGTAAATAAAGGCAAATAAATGAATTAATGGATATAGTATTAATAGTTTGCATCTGGGACAAGGACTCTGTTTTAAAAATTCCTCCTGTTTACCTTTTCTCCTTAAAAATTTTTAAAGTATCTTTTTTATTTTTACTTATTTATTTATTTATTTATTTATTTTATTTTCTCCTATTGAGAAGGCATTTGCCTTACAGGGAGGCAGGAATGTGATAGGATAACTAGATATAAAGATCAGGCAGGAAACATCCACTGGGAGCAGGATTGTGTCCCAAACTGAGAAATTTCATTTCCACTCCTCTGCTCTGCTTCTGTATCATTACTGACTCCCAAGAAAACAAACGAGAGGCTGAGGAAGGGACCATGTGATGGGAAATGGGGCTACATCTCATCTCCAGTGATATTGATTAGTCTGTTCGAAATCATAAGTAGTATAATTACTGTTGCATTCATAAACCTTTATTAACAGTTTCCCATCTAGGCACAGAACATTTTACCACTTTTTAGTGAGAATTTTATGAAAAAGCTTTTGTTCCCCAAAATTCCCATAGGAAACTCAACATTTGGGATCTCTATTACCCTTACATTAATACTTTTTGGTCACTCATTGTTTCTCTTAATGCCTGGGTCTTAATATTCTATCACAATTTATACTTGAGACTAAAGGACAATAAATGAAATTATGCTTGTCTCATTACTGGAACAGAACAATAATTTAAAAAGTTGGTGGTCTGTGCTTAACACAAATTCTTAAAAATATAAGTGACAACATGAACTGGTGATTGTCATGTTTCTTTACTAAATTATTTTGGAATAGCCAGCCCATTCGACAACAAAAATTAGGCAGTTTCAGGCCAGGTTATAAGTGGAAAGACATTTGTCGGGCTGTTTTCATTGGCAATACACTTTAATGAGATGGCATTGAGAGAAGATGGCTAAAAGAACAAAGTCAGGTTTGTTGCGAAGCCTTCAGTAACTCAAGAAGCCGTACTGCTCAGGGGCAGAGGCTGCGGAAAGGGTAATTATAGGGAGACCCTATCACACATACATGCTACACACAAACAACTGGCCATTGATGGGCCATACCAATGCAGGGGCACAGAGGTGGGGAGAATGGAAAACAGCAGATACCCCAGGAATTATTTCTGATTGCCTTTCAATTGCATTGTATATGGCCCTATACTAGGGGAAAAAAACAAGAAAGAAAATAGTGACAAGAGCAAGGAAAATACAGCAAGGGAGATTTCACAAGCCAGAATTGTGAAACAAAAATTAAAAGAGGTAAGTGAATCCTCTCTCAATTTTGTTGAGTTAATGAAAGCCACAGAGAGTTTTGATTTGGTCTTGATGCCCCTACATGAAGGTTTGTGAGTTTAGAGAAGAAGATCTGTTATCCACAAAAATCTGGTGAAAGGACATCCATGGATATGAATGAAGAATCCCTGGGGTGAAGGGTGGATCCCAAATCTGCTCAAACATTTATAGTGCAAACTCTACAGCTTACATCAGTGCCTACAAAGTCATGGAAATTACCGACTCCATTACCATTGTCACTGGTAGAATTTTCACATCCTCCCAGAGACCCTGGGAAGAACTGCAGTAAATTCAAAAGTCATATTGCATTACAGGAGAGATTAAGATGAAACACTAGAAGTCCAGGAGCTAAAATATAGACAAGCAGAATGAAGTGACCATCTTTTAGGTACATACCACTTAGTATGCTTGATTCAAAGGAGAGAATAGAGGGAGAAACTGAAGAGGTGCTTTCAACAGCCCTGGGGCAAGAGTCATTAAGAGGCAATTGCCATTAAGGGAAAGCCTCCTCCTATATCAAACCACTGCACAGGAAAAGTTGGAAGTTGTTCTAGTGGCAAGAATACTCCAGAAATAGGATAAAGTTGCAATACTTATTAGGGCTTAAACAGAGATAACGAGGAATAATTTTGATGAGCACAATCATACGTGATTGATTTTTTTTTTTAAAAACAAAATCCTCTGATCTTGATTACACACTTTGGTATATAAACCACCTTCCCTTTTTAGAAAGCTTAACCCCTCTGAATAAATTCAGCTCATGTTTCAAATTAAGTTATAATGCCAGATTGAATTCAAATTAAACATAAAATAAATTTGTGTTCTTGGTATTCAGGGACTGTAGCTTGTTTTTTATTGTTATTTCTCCAATGTACTTGGTATAGTGTCTTTCATCTAGCAGGTGATAAATAAATATGTTAACTCTCCTGATATAATTGTTACTTGAGATTCTCCTTTTCAATAACCAATTGTTGAAGCCAGGGATTCCACCACTGACCTGGTTTGATAGTGACCTTTAGTTTGCTATATCCTCCGGACATTTTGTATCTTTTAATTTAATTAATTTTACCTAGAATTTTGTACTTTTCTTCCTCCTTCTTCCTTGTTTTTGTGGTTGTAAATGTCTCCCGGTTCTTCTTGTACCTCTCTAACTGCCCTCCTTTTTGTTTTCTTTGCAGATCTTTCTTCTTCTCTTCCAAAACCTTTAAAGTGGTCCATTCTTTGGTGGCCTGTGTACCCTGACAAATCTCATATCCATATGTCCAGCCCTGAGTGTTTTTTTGAGCTCCAGAGGCATATATCCAACAGCCTACCAGAAATTTGCAACTGAGTGTCTCAGTGATAATTCAAATTCAAGTTTATCCATTTTCCCCTGTCAAACCTCTTATATTTCTGTCTTGATGAAAGCCCAAACTTTTACCCAGTCACCCAAGGCTGGAGCTTAGCATCATCTTAGACTTCCTCCTCCCCACACCCCAGTGTCCAATCACTAGCCCCCCTAATGTGCTCTCCATATTCCTACCTGGGCCAGAATCCAGCCTCTCACCATTTCTCTCCTAAACTGTGACAGTCGTACCCTTTTGTTTATTAGTTAAGCCTCTAATTTTCTATCTCTAATCCAGCCTCAATTCTGCCTCCAAAATGATTTCTCTGAAACATTAGAGACTTGACCAACAGAAAGGGCAGAACTGCGTTGCTAAGAGGGGAATTCTAGGACACCACATGAACCTCAAATCAAGTTGCTGTGTGGACTTTTCTGTTCAGTGAGCCTGTGGCACTCCTGGCCCCCACTCATTTTTCCATTTAAACCAGTTTGAATTGTGTTTTCTGTCACTTGCAACCAAGAGACTTGACTAATATATACTTGTACATGCAGAATAAAGATTAAACTTTTTCTTCCTGACAGTACAGCCTCATTCCCCTCCTTCCACTCCCCAGCCCAGCATACACTTATGCCTTTATAATTCAGATCTTTCCCCTCATTCAAAATTTTACTCCTTCTTCGAGCCTCCTCTGTAAATTCTTCTTTTACTCTTTCAGGCTGCAATGGCATTATTAAGATGTCCTGTGCTCAGTAGGACCACTCACAAAGAAATCCCCATCAATGGATGGTACCATCCATGAGATGAACTGTTAAATACTGTTGACAGCATTTGAGTGAAAAGCATGGATAGAATGAATTCAGGAGAAATTTTCTTAGTTGTCAGGAGCCCCTTTGAGTTCTTAGAACGTTGGTGCTGCCTTCCAAGAAAGGGATGAATGGAACAGTGTTTTCAAGTGAGAAGACTCTTGATAAATATCTTATCAGGTCCCATAAAAGGAAATCTCAGTGTCTCTATGACAAGGAAATCATGAGAGAGTAAGTAGGAGTAAAACGTTTCCTCCCTTATATGATAAAGTTCAGTTAAACAGTGGATTTCTAGAATATTACTGCAGAGCAAATGTACATGCAAAACACACCACTACATTTTACTAAACAATCAATGATATTTCATTTTCTGCTTTCTCCAAAACACTTTTTGCTTTCATTTATTTGATTTCTACACTGGCACTTTTAATAAAAAATCATTTTAGACTGCAGTATTAAAAATATCTTTTAACATGGAGAGAATATATCTCCTTGATGTTTTTCTGGATTCACATATTTGCAATCTTCTTTATAGTGAAAAGCAGGGTGGAAGGCAGAAGCTTAGATTAAGCACCTACTCAGTGGGCTTGATCTTTCACGTGTATTATTTACTTTAATCCTCACAACATTATTATTATAGTATAGGTGGGTATTGATTGAGGACAACCTCTTATTTTATTAAGAATACCCCCCTGACAGGTCAAGTTCCATTGAGTTTTTACAATCTTCAGCAGGAAAAGACTGTAGAGGTTAAGAACTTTATCCAAGGGTGGAATGGTAGGTTTAAATCCTAGCCCCGCCCTTTACCACCTGTGTGACTGTGGGTAAGTTACTTAACCGCTCTGAGCCTTGGTTTCATCATCTATAAGATGAAAGTATTAATAGTATCCACATCATAGTGATGTGGTGATTAAATGAAACATCGTGATAATTAAATGAATTGATACTTGAAATGTGCTTAGAAGAGAGCATTGCACTTGCTAAGTGCTACAATGTTTGCTAATAAAATAAGTAAAATGCTCCCCAAACATCATCTCTCATCTTTGCAATAAAATAGCAAGGCAACCCCCTCAATCCAACTAGCATTTAAATCCAAGATTTCTTGGTCAATCTTACAGAAATATCACCAAACCCATCAAACTCATCAAACCATTGGAGTTTGCAGATCCTACCTACCAGTATACCTGGCACAAGTCTAGGCCATTAGGGAGACTTTCTAAGAGTGCCAGTCATTGGTGGTGGTCCCTTCATTCTCTATAAATATGTAATATAAAAATCCAAATATCCTCTAAAAGAGTCTAACTTGAAAAGAGAGATGTTGCAAAGGAAAAATGTTCCCCAAAGTTAATGATGTATCATCTACATGTGTATACTGAGGATGTTATATCAAGTACGATATAGCCATTTCCAGGCTTATCAGGAAAGAGTTTGATGTTCAACTAGAGATGCCTTCAATGGGCACAGGAGGGGGAGTGGCAGGAAGCGTGCCTCTGACAGACTTGAACACTCATCTTATAGAGAAGGAAACAGAGACCTAGAGAAATGGAGTGATTTGTCCAATATCACGCACTGGACTAGGTCAAGGGTATGAAGCTAGGACCAGTGGTGGAATGCACCTGGGTTTGAGGTGCTGGATAGGGGTTTGTCTTGGAGATCACATGTAAATTTCATCAACCATTTTCCAAAAATTAAAACTTCCCTATAGGCTAGGCTTTATGAAAAAGTTTGTATCTTGACTTAGAGATGACATACCTAGTTATCCACAGATTAACAAAAACAAACAACATAATTAAAAGTAGACTCACCCAATAGGATTGTCTGGGATGACAGAAAACATATCCATAGTTTCATCCCAGGAAGCTTCAGTGACAAGTATGGCAATGACTCACCCAAAATGCAAAAACAAATATGAAGAATGACGAGCAAGAAATGCTGGCCAAAATCTTGGCAATGAAAAGAGCCATGCAAACACGTCATGGAGCTACAGAAATTCAACTGGTCATGCAGGTTCTGGTACCTGAGTGATCCTTTGGTTCCTACAGATGCCCTTCAAACATTGATAGCCTGGATAAAGACACAAACACAAATTCATTTCCCCTGGTGGATCTCAAACAGTTTTGGAAAGAAACAGACAGGTTTATGCCAATATATAAATATTAACAATGCTGTTACCTGATAATTACGTGTCATTTTGTCTGGAAGAATTAAAGAAGACTTTCTGCTTGAGTTGCTGAAATGCCACTACTTTTCAAAGGATATCAAGTATAAATAAGTTCTATTACTTACAACAAGATGCAGGCTTTGTTTAGCTACAAAGAAGCACAATAAAATTCTAATTTAAGTCAAAGAGTTTACTGAAGAGGACACAGCAGATATTATTTTCTTTAAGTTGTTGTTAACCGGTTTTTTACTGGCTATCGTGACATAAGAAAAAACCTTCAATAATAATTGAGCGATCTTGTTTTTTGGACATCTATGGGGTTGCTGCAGATGACCGTGAATATAGACACTTGGTAAGGATAGGTACAATGACAATGGAGAAAGGATATCTGCTCCATCCCAAAGGGAAAAGTATGCTAGTTGATTTCAGGAGCCCCTTTGGCTTCTCTGTGTGTTCCTTGGAAATCATGAGTCAATCAGAGTATCTTCAACAGCAATATGATGTCAAGAATAAAGGACAAATCCATGACTCAGAAAAGCAGGGTTTATGTCTTGGCTCAGAAATCACTGGCTAAGTGATCCTGGGCAAGTCACTTTTAGTCTTTCTACCAAAGCTTAGTTTGCTTATCTGTAATGAAGCTAGCATAATCTACTTTAGCAGTTTGTTTTGAGATCCAAGTAAGAAAAATATATGTAAAAATGCACATTACCATGAGGGACATGAGTAAATGATTTATAAAAATTAGTTGAATTGAATAAAAATGCTTTATTTGAACATGATACCTTCTAATAAGTACTTTAATTTGCCCTATCTTTATGCACTTTCTGGTTTGTGAATTATCTGTAATCAAACTCAAGAGTGGTTTCCACTTAGCAGATGACTTAGCTCTGTTATGTTAATGGTCACCTCAAATTTAAGTGGGGTTTGAATTCAGATTGTGATACATTGAATAATCTGAAAGAAGATATCTCTGTTTGTACATAATTAGCCAAATGGCAAGACTATTTCATCATTAGAAAGTGTTAATGAGAGACTAAATCATTGTTACCTGTGTAGAAAACATTTCAAATATCTAATCCCAGGTTCTTTAAAACTGAATATACATTTTTTCTTCATTATATTTTTAAAATAATTTTTTGTTGCATAATTTTTATGAAAAATTAAAAGAACACACCAGTACAGTAAAGAATAAAAGTCCACCATTTTTTCTCTACCTCCCAATTCCACTCATTAAAAGTAAACACTGTTGGGTATGTTCATTATTCCAAAATTATTTCTATGTGTGTACAAATAGTCTAGGTGGATATTTTACATCACACAATGACATTATATTGAACTGTCTTGCAACTTGCTTTTCTTCATGGAATAACATACTGTGAGTATTTGTATGTACCTCATTCTCTTAACAGTGATTATGAGTAAGTCACTAAAAATGATTCCAAGACCCTCACTTAAATCCAGCTTCCATTATAACATATATAATAAGCCTTATAGATTTAAAAAATAGGAGCATCCATCTAAGGAGTAGGAGGAGTGAGCATAAAGTTGGCCCACTGGAGAATAGATTGGGCTAATCTGGCCAGGCTTCCTGTGCAAGATTTAGGCAGAAAAAGAAAATCCATGGACAAATTGCAAAGCAGACCGCTTGACCCTTTTGAGATAAAGCAGTATTTGAAAGAAAGGGGGAGAAAAAAAAAGAATGATTCATGTTTTCTAAATAGCTACCATATACGAGGCACAGAACGACACCAAGTGCAATTCTAGTACACTTTAATCTCAAATTACACCAAGTGCAATTCTCACCACAATTCTGCGAGGCAGGTCCTATTGCTCTCAATTTGCAAATACACTGAAAGCTTAGACAGGCCAGCCATTAACAAGACACCTAATAAGTGCCAGGGCCGGAATACAAGCCCTGGTCACTAAATCCAAAACTTTTGCTCCTTCTTTACTATCTGGGTGGGATTAAGATGAACAACAACCCGCAAAGCACCCATTTCAATGCTTAAAAAATAGGAGTAGTTGAGGAAAATTTCTTCTCTCTTTCCAATCTATAAATATATTTTGAAATGTTTGTATATCTGAAATTAGACACATATGGCAGGAAGAAAGTTTTTTCTTCCCACTTACTACCAAATATGATACTATGTTATAGTGCTCTAGTCAGTCTTAGCAAAGCTAGAGGACCAAATTTGGTACTGGCTAAGATGTGACATGTTTGAATTTTTAAAAAGAATCTATTGTGATTATTATCTATTTATTAATAGAATGAGGGTCTTTACCCTTTCAACTCATAGCTATGACCGAAGAATCTTGGATATCAAGTCTTCCTGTCATAACAGCCCAATAGGTATTTAAACTTCCAGTGAGTCAGAAATATGTGAGTTGAAATTCCCCTGAAATCAAGGGTGAGAAAGCACTTATGTCAGCTCCTGCTAAGCTCCCACTAAGCACTCTGCTGATCATGATTAATCAGGGAAGTTTGCTCACTGACATGTTGCACAGGTCAATCAGGTTCTTGTGCAATGATCTGGGGAACAGCTCTTGACCCACAACTATGAAAGTGATCAACTGTAACACTCGCAGAGGAGCTCGGTCTGCTTTATTCATGACTGCATTCCAGAACTACAGAAAGAGCCTGGGATCCAGGCTACGCTCCTGGAGTATATGATGAATGACTGACTGAATGAATGAATGGACAAACTCAAAACCAACATGGAGATTTAAGTGCTGGTCTCACCTCTGCCACTAACAGCTGTGTTGTACACCTTAAATAAATACATAAACAAATAATCAAAGGAAAAAAAGAAAGGAGGTGATAGTTTCATTCACTTTTCATTAGGATATGTGATTTGGAATATTGTGTTTAGATCCAGGTATCTTCTAAAAAACATTTTTTATAAAATTAACAATCCAAAGTTTCTCTGCTGCTGAAGCCTCTTGAATCCTGTCATCTAAGTGAAATTTAAATAAACTGGAATCATCTATTTGAAGATCAAGACTTAAGAAAAGATAAGAGAGTTTTACTGTAAGACATTAGTAGAGTGGCTAAATCAAGGAATATATTAGCCACAAACTGCATTCTGCAGACTTTAGACAATATATGGATTATAGTGTTTGGCCCTGGATGCAAGTTTTAAATAATCTAGTTCTCTTATTATAAAAATGAGACATTCTCATAGCAAAAAACAAAAACAGACCCCAAAATACTGAGAGGTATCAGATGAAGTGCAAAAGTATTCCCATCATCGTCCCAACATCCTAATCTCATTCCTCAGAGAAAACTAATGTAAATAACTCAAAGTATACTCCAGACTTTTTCTATGCCAATATATCATATGTTGGTGTACTTTTAAGCTCACATGGGATCAGTTTTCATAATTTAACATTTTTTTACTTAAAATATTTTATCTTGGCCGGGCACAGTGGCTCACGCCTGTAATCCTAGCACTCTGGGAGGCCGAAGTGGGCGGATCCCTCAAGGTCAGGAGTTCGAAACCAGCCTGAGACAGAGAGAGACCCCTGTCTCTGCTATAAATAGAAAGAAATTAATTGGCCAACTAAAAATATATAGAAAAAATTAGCTGGGCATGGTAGCGCATGCCTGTAGTCCCAGCTACTTGGGAGGCTGAGGCAGGAGGATTGCTTAAACCCAGGAGTTTGAGGTTGCTGTGAGCTAGGCTAACGCCATGGCACTCTACCCGGGCAACAGAGTAAGACTCTGTCTCAAAAAAAAAAAATTTATTTTTCCATATTATCCACATATATTATGCTTCATCCTTATTTATTGTTGCATAATATTCTATAACATGAAAGTACCATAGTTTGACTTAATTCTCTTTTGAATATTATATTTAATGATATTCTAGTGACAAAAATTATTTCCAATTTTTAAAATTACAAGTAATGCTGCAATAAACATTCTTGATCATTCATTATACCATTCATACAAGAATATCCGTAAGTTTAAGTTCTTACAAGTGGTATTACTGAGTCACAGGGCACATGCATGCATGTTTGTTGTTGTTCTTGTGTCTGTCAAACATCTCGAAATTGCCCTTCTCAAATTGTCTGTTTCTCCACTCTTTCACTGGCTAGGTATTTTCAAAATTTTTAATATTTCATTGATATCTTGTTATTTTAATTTTCATTTCTTATTTTGTGAGGTTAAGTATTGGCAATATGTTTATTGGCAATTAGTATTCTTTTTCCTGTGAGCTCCCTTTTTATGTATTTCACCTGTTTTTCACTTAGATTATTTTTTCTTCATCTTATTGATCTCTAAAAGTCCTTTATATATTAAGAAAATTAGCACTTTCTCTCTCATAGGTATCAAAAATACCATTTTCCAGTTTTTAACTTGCCTTTTGACTTTGTTTATGGAATATTTTCATACAACAGCATTTTTATTTAGTTAAATTTAACATTTTTGTGTTTTATTTTTATTTTGTTTTTTGTTAAATTTTCATGTCGTTGAACTTAGTTCCTTTCTTTCCTTTATGATTCTGAGCTTCATGTTATCCCTTCACCATGCCAAAACTATGTTTTTAAAATTCCTCATTTAAAAGATATTTTAACAGTGCTTTCTATGTTTAAATGTTTGCTTCATCAGCAAATTGTTTTGCTTTAAAAAGTGGAGCAGAGATCAAACTTCATATTCTGCAAAACAACTAGAAATATATCTCAATGTCATTTATTGATTAATCCATCTTTACCCTGCTGATTTGAGGGTTACCCTTATTATATTCTAAATTCTCATATGTATTGTGTTTTACTTCTGGATTTTCTATTTAGTTCTTGTATAGCACCAAACATTTTAAATTCTGGTAGATCTCATAGCCCACTCTCCCATACCTCTACCCTTATTCTTCCACAATATTTTCCTGGTTGCTTAGGCATGTTTATATTTCCAGATAACAATTATATGCTTTAAATAATGGGATTAAATAAAAGCAACATCTTTGCTGCATCAAAACCACTTATGCTTGGCTGTCTTTCCTGTGAAGCAAAAAAAAAGGGTCCCTGCTCCTATGCAAATCTTCTCTTTCCACCTATGACCCTGATCCACACCTCCTTTTGCCCTTGCAGTTACCTTGTTCCCTCATTCATTATCATTGCTAACTATGGATTATTTCACTAGGCATCTCAATACACCTTAACATCACCCAGTTAAAAAAAAAGGCAAAGAAACATTGGCTCTATTTCCCACTCCTCCTTTTGCCCCATTTCCTTGCTCACCATTTCAGCATAAATCCTTACGAGTTGTAATTGCTGTCACCATTTTCTCACATCCCATTCTCTCCTCAACCATTTCATTAGGCTTTTCACTCCAGCACTTCCTTGAAGCAGCTTTTATCAAGGTCACTGACATTCTTCATTTGGCAAGTTGATGGTCAGTTCTCTGTTCTCATCCTATTTGAATCTCAATATCATCATTTGACACTGGTGATTACTTTTTCTTTCTTGATATATTTTCTTCGGAGGCTTTGGGGTCACCACATTCTCCTGCCTTTCCTCCAACCCCGTGGTCACTCTTTCTATGTCTTCTCTGCTGTCTAATCTCTTAAATCTAATCACTTAGTATAAAAGCACATCAGGCCTCTCTTTCTCCTCTGCCTTCTTCTCCCACCTCCTTTTCTTTCCTCCCCTTCCTCCCTTTTCTGTGCTCTACTATTTTCTCCTTTCTTCCATCTGCTGGATCTTATCCAGTCCCATGCCTTTCAATACTCTATTTCTCCAACTCTTATTTCTCCCTCCAGGCTCCGGATCCCCCTCTCCAATGATTGACACACAATCTCTGCTTGGATATCTGATAGACACTGCAAACCCAATGTGTCAAAGAAAGAACTCTTGTTTCCTATCCCCAATTTCCATTTGCTGCTTCCCCAGTCTTAATTAGAAGTGCAAATGGCACCACTACTCTTTTCCCCTTGCTAAAGCCAATATCTTTGGCATTGTCCTCAGCTTCTCTCTTCCCTTGACACTCCCCATTCCATCCATCAGCCATATCTATCAGTGCTACTTCCAAGATACAATACAAAGCCCGAGCACTCATTTCCCATTTCCTCTGCTACTGCTGTAGCTCAAGCTTTTGTTTTCTTGGTCTTGGGCTCCTAACTTGTCTCTCTGTTTCCATTCTTTCTCCGCATAATGCCGCAGTTGCTTCCTTACATAGAAAACCCATAACCGTCTCAAATTAGACCCTATCACTACTCAGCTTAAAATGCTCTGATGAAATTCATCTGCTTACTCTGGAATTTAGGCTCCACAGGAGCTAACTTTTGATTGTTTGACCATCCCATTCATCGTCTTCTGCCTTGACCAGTCCACTTCAGTAACTTTGCCCTCCTTGCAGTCTCTTCAACACAATGAGCTGTCTCAGAGCCTTTGCTTTTGATGGTTCCTCTATGGGAGAACTGTCTTCCTATGGGTTGTAGGGTTGCATATCTCTCATCTTTAAGACCTTAGCTCCAATGTCACCTCTGCAAGAGGCTTCTCCACCTATCCTAGCTAGAGCATCATCCCTCAATGCCCACACATGCACAACCCAGTCATTCTATACCCTACTGCCCTGTTATATTTTCATCTCACTTAAAGCTTTCTTAAAGAATAAAAAATATTTTCATCTTTCTCCACTGTAAACCCCATTAGGGAGTGATTGTGTCTGTCATATAGATGTATACACAATAGCTATTAATAGAATCGTGCCTGATACACAGTAAGTTCATAGAAAGTTGGATACGTTTTGTTGGTTCTAGGGGAAAATAACCATTTGAAACCTATATTATTTATACATTATATATTTATTAATTGGGATTACATAGAATTTATAGATTACTGTAGGGAGATACAATTAAGTCTTGACCAAGAGCAATAAATGTTTTTCCAATTACCCAAATATTTATTTTTAAATCAAAGTTCTTATAGCCCTATTTTAGGAGCAACTTATTTTTAGATGAATATTTAGCTGAGAGAAGCAAATACTCATGGCTGTTATGACGTTCGTCTCCAATGCAATGTCTAGTGGAAGAAGGAATTAATTCATTCACCATAAAACCAGAATTTGATGGGAGTTAAAGGAAACAAAATTCTAGCTCAAAGAAGAAATTTCTAAAAATTAGAACTGTTCAACATCAGGTTGAGCTGCCTCATGAGGGAGTGAGCTCTCCATCACTGAAACTATTCAAGCAGAGACTGTGCTATTTCAGAGGAGATTCCTATATCTATGGAAAGTTGTACTAGAAGACATCATATATTCCTGCTACAAGTCTCTTCCAGTTTGATGCACTCCAAAAAACCTAAATCAATCCAAATTTTCCCCAGCCAAAGATACTTTAGAGGTTCTGAAACTGAGTGATTTCATGGTGAAGTCCAGACTCAATTCATGTACTTCCAACTCTGCCCTATAAATTATATTTCCTTTCTTAAAGGAATATATTTTCTTTTTAAAGATTTCCTTTCATAAATCTTTAAGACTGTATTCTCCTAGAACATAACTTTTCTGAAATATTTTACTTTACTAGGACACCATGAGACGGAGGGTGTTAAAATCCAAACTACTTGATATTTTCCTTAAGAAATCAGATGACAAAGTTGAACAGCCAACAGGTTTTGCAAGATGTTTCTTGTCTGTGCAAGTTGTTGCTTTTCAAATAGTCTAAATCAAATAGTGTGAGGCTCTATTGAAGAAGTTTTGTCCAAAGTTGTTACTACTGACCTGCAAGCCTGTATTTTTTTTCCACTGCCCAAACATTGAAACATTCATGGAGAAAAGAAGAGTGAAAGAGGAAGTAATAATGATAGTAGCCTTGCTTGCTATTATCATCATTTCAAAGAAATGATATTGTTTGCCAAAGGTCCAAGGCTGTGGAGCTAAACCAGAATTCTAGATAGCTCAGCAAGTCTTACCAGAAAGCAGAAAGTGCACTTCTTTGTTCAAGGATTTTATGGAGAGAAATCATTTCACAGCTTGTATGGATTCTGCAAAGGTCTCAAGCTAGAAAGTGTCAGGTGACCTGCAGGAGGTGTGCAGGGGTCACTTGAGTGATATTAGATGTCTCTTCAGGTTGGTGGATTACACTTATGACCTCTCACAATGTGACTGCCACTTTGACCTTGCTGCTCAAGTCCAGGGCTCTTATAAGCAAGGAAAGACATTCTGAACCAACCTGCACTCATATGGCATGATGTCACTCATTTGTCAACCCAAAATTCAAAAAGAAAAGAGACCACCCAATTTTCTAAAAAAGTTGTTACACATTTGAAAGCATTAAATCCATATTTTATATAACAAAATCTCTTAGGAAGTGCACAGTGATTTTAGTGACAGTCAGCAGCCTAGAAAATCCGACAAACTGGCTGGCTTCATGGAATTTCTAGAAGCTGATTCAGAGCTTTGAATGACATTTCCTTATGTGCATACCACAGGCTATGGTTTTTAGGCACATTCAGAATTATAAAAAGTCTTCCTGAAAACTCCCTTAAACAGAAAGACTATGTATATCTGACATGATGAGAAAGATACAAGTCACCTGAGACCCAAGAAGCTTGCCTTTAAGATTTGTCCTAACTCTTCACATCTGTTCCAAAGAAAATCCAGTTTGTCAGCTCTCCAGCTTCGTTTGGCATAAGAGCTCCCAGCACCCTGGGGACTTGTATCTTTTTCCTCTTAAGTTTTTACCCTCACAACTTTAGTTTCTTTGCTGATAAAATGAAGATGACATTACCCTCCTCCGTACTTAACAAAAGTAATAGGAAGAGCTTATAAAATAATTTACATGAAGATACTTTAAAGTATACAGAATGATACAATGTATCATTCAATACAAATACAGAATGATATTATTATCTAGGACTTGGATTTAATTGTAGAACTTTTGTTGTTGTTTTGTTTTTTACTTGCATTCTCTGTAGAAAGAGAAGAAGTATGAGGAATAAATGACCTCTTAAACTGCAGTCATCCCTAAAATATAACTTTTCTGTGGAAAGGAGAATGTGATGCATGACACACAATGAGACTTCTTTGGCTGTGGCTTTTAGAATCTAATTTCACTACTTTTTAGGCATACCCAGATATGATAAATATGTATATAAAGTTAGTACATGTCCCAGAATTTAATTATAAAGACTGTGAAATGCATGGGTTGGTTCAAAATATTTCCTAAGAGGTACTTCCAACTTAAAAATAAACACTCAAAAGTATCATATTTGCAGACAAATTATTGCTTGAATTCTTGCCACCTGCCTAACATTATCAGTGGTTTCGGATGCACAGGCAAAACTGGAAATTACCTTATGGAGGAAACCTCTATAGATTATCATCAGATAACTGCTTACTGTTTTTAACTACTTTCACTTGGTAATTTAGAGTATTTCTCCATCATGATTGTAAATAAAAATTATAGTCACATAATAAAAAAATTTAGCCCCAGGAGGAATTTTAGAAATAACCCAATTTTTTTGTTTTATAGAAGAAAACACCAAGATTTGGAGACGTTAATTGGTTGACTAAAGACACACAGCTAGTACACGTGGAAGAGAGATTAAGACTCACCTCTTCTGGCTTGCAGCCCGTGGCTTGTTCCATCCCATGCTACTCTAGCCCAGGGTAAGAAATATTTAATTGAGGGCTAATGATGAAAGACAATGAAGACATATTGTATTTCTTCTTTGGATTTCTTCATATATCACTGCAGCACTTAGAAACTCAGATAATTATACTGTGAGGAGACAAGTGACAGGAGAGCAAAACACCTCCTCTAATTCCTAGCCCTCTGTCAAATGCAAAGGATGTGGCAAATTGCTACCTGTAGGCTTCTGAAGGCAGGCGGGAGAGGTGCCTTACTTGTACAAAGAAGCAGTCTTGGCATCTCCCTTTGTAAGACATAAATCTAAGATTTGGGCAGATTTCGGGGATGAGAGTTTAGAAAGGGAAAGACCTTAGCCTCAAGTCCTGGACTCAAAATATTCTTTCCCCAGTTCCTATCAAATTAACTTGAGCCACAAATAAGTACATCAGCTGGGGAGCAGAGCCGGATGGGGAATGGTGAGGTTGATCCTCAGTTACTTAAACTCTTTAGGTTTTCTATTATCTAATTCAGCTTCTCTCTTCATAATGAAGATCAAATTATATCCAGGATTCTGGTTTGCTGAAAAAAGAGAGAGATCATAGAGACATATCATTTTACAGAGGACAATACCAGCAATTTCTGAATGAATCTGGCAGCTAAGCCCAGCAATTATCTGGACCAGCAATCACTGGTTCTTTTGGGATGGACTGAGCTAGAGGGGCTTTACAAAGGGCAAAGCTATGGTGGCATCCAGTCTCAGGTAGCAGAAATCGTTGGGTCTTGCTACTCACTACAGTACACTCTATGAAGTCACAATATTTTTCTAAAATTTGAACATGCTATCATGAAAAGAAAAAAAACCCCACCATATTCACAAAAATGTTAATTTTCTATTTAAAGCCATTAGGAAGAAACCTGACTTTCTAGAACAAGAAACCATTGAAACATTTTGTACATTAAAATGTTTGAAAATATTTGTTTATAAGATGAAAAATGTGGATTTTTTAAATTATAAAGAAATTTGGTGCCAGCTAGGAAAAAAGGTTCTGTGAAATAATTAATTCAAACCAGATGCCTAGAGAAATTGAGTTCCCTATCCTCTCCCCAATAGCATTTCAGCAGAATAAGTGTCTGTGTTGCCTTATGCAGAGCAGAAGTGTGGCCAATGGGTAGAAAATAAAGCTGGATTCTGGTTCCATATCATGAAGAATTTCTTAATGATTAACACTGTACAAAAATGTAATGGACTGCATCAAAAGTCCCCAGGGCTGAAGATTTTATGATGAGAAGGGAATGAAGTTGAGACAGGGCAATGTGCTACATGACCTCTCAATGCCATTGTAGAATTTTCTAAAACACTTTGCTTCACTAAGAAATACTTCTCCATGTTTATGGTGTTTGTAATTTAAAAATCATAGATTCTTAGAAATGCATATTCAACATCTCTCCAAATATAAGAAGGGGAAAATGAGTCCACAAACAATGGCTTTATAAATGGAGATTTTTATTAAAAAATAAAAAGTCTTATCCATGCATGCATTCTTTCAGGGAAATTTCTAAAATGATTCAAAGTTGTGAATAACCACTGAGCATTCAGTCCCACTGTCTTTAGTCAGTTATGGCCTTGAGGTGGTGGTGGCATCCTTTGCCTGAAAGCTGGAATAATCACATTTTTCTGCAATGGAAATAGTTGATGGAGGCAACCAGCCCTTTTGCCACGTTTCTGCAAAGCAGTGTAAATGTTAGTAGGTCACAATGGAACAAAGAGAACTTGACAAGCAATCTGTTTATTCTTCAGATTATAAAACTGCTTTCAGGGCTACATTAAAGTAATACGCACTTGGCCA
Organism: Cheirogaleus major; assembly: GCA_963574435.1. Taxonomy (NCBI): domain Eukaryota; kingdom Metazoa; phylum Chordata; class Mammalia; order Primates; family Cheirogaleidae; genus Cheirogaleus; species Cheirogaleus major. Next base: position 34,640 of record CAUYPO010066646.1, read on the forward strand.
AGAGAAAGCAATCATCACTTAGTAAAAACTAAATAGGGGCTTTCAGATAAGCAGGGGAAGGATGATGAGTTGTCCCCTCAGCCCCACAGGTGGTGAGATAAAGTAAAAGTCCTGCAGTGTCACAAATACAAAACACAAAATTGGTATAGGAAAAAAAATTAAAGAGAAGCCAAAAATGGAAAGAAAGTGGCCTTAAACTTTGTTTTTATTTCAGAATATTACAGGGGTACAAACATTTTGGTTACATGAATTGCTTTTGTACAGTTTGAGTCAAAGTTATAAGTGTGTCCATCACCCAGATAATGTGCATTGCACCCATTAGGTGTGAATTTACCCATCCCATCCTCCTCCCTTTCACTTGTTTGATGTCCATTGAATTTTACTACCATATGTGCACATGAGTTTTGATCTGTTAGTTCCAATTTGGTAGTGAGTTTGTGTGTTTTTTGTTTTTCCATTCTTGGAATACTTCACTTAGTAGAATGGGCTCCGGCTTCATCCAGGATAATACAAGAGGTGCTAGTTCACCATTGTTTTCTTGTGGCTGAGTAGTACTCCATGATACACATATACCACATTTTATTAATCCACTCATGTATTGATGGGCACTTGGGGTGTTTCCACATCTTTGTGATTGTGAATTGTGCTACTATAAACATTCGAGTGTAAGTGTCTTTTTTATAAAATGTCTTCCTTTCCTTTGTGTAAATATCTAGTAGTGGGATTGCTAAATCAAATGTTAGGTCTACTTTTAGTTCTTAGAGGTATCTCCATACTGCTTTCCATAGAGGTTGTCCTAGTTTGTAGTCCCACCAACAAAGTATAAGTGCTCCTTTTCTCCACATCCATGCCAGCACCTGCTGTTTGGGGACTTTTTGATAAAAGCTATTCTCGCTGGAGTTAGATGATATCTCATTGTGGTTTTGATTTGCATTTCCCTGATGATTAGAAATGTTGAGAATGTTTTCATATATTTATTGGCCATTAGTCTATCTTATTCTAGAAAGCTTCTGTTCATGTCTTTTGCCCACTATTTAATGGGGTTGTTTGATATTTTCTTGCTGATTCACTTGTGTTCTTTGTAGATTCTGGTTATGAGCCCTTTATTGGATGTATAGCATGCAAATACTTTCTCCCATTCTGTAGATTGTATAATCACTCTGTTGATTGTTTCCTTGGCTGTGCAGAAGCTTTTAAATTTAATCAAGTCCGATTTATTTATTTTTGTTGTTGCTGTGATTGTCTTTGGGGTCATCTTCATAAATTTTTTGCCTAAGCTGATATGTATAAGTGTTTTTCCAACCTCTTCTTCTAGAGTTATTAGTTTCATGTCTTAGGTTTCAGTCTCTTATGTATTGTGAATGAATGTTTGTGAGTGCTGAGAGGTGTGGATCCTGTTTCAGTTTTTTACATGTGCTATCCAATTTTCCCAGCACTGTTTATTGAATAGGGACTCTTTTCCCCAGTGTATGTTTTTGTCTGCTTTCCCAAAGATCAGATGAAAGTATGAGGATGGTTTTTTATCTGGGTTCTCTGTTCTGTTCAATTGGTCTAGGTCTCTATTTTCATACCAATACCATGCTGGTTTTGTTACTATAGCTTTGTGGTATAACTTAAAGTCTCATAAAGTGATACTTCCAGATTTGTTCTTTTTGTTTAAGTTTGCTTTGGCTATTCAGGGTCTTTTCAGTTCCAAACAAGTATAGATTTATTTTTTCTAGATCTGCAAAAAAAAAATGATATTGGTATTTTGATGAGGATTGCATTGAATCAGTAAATCACTTCAGGTAGTATGGGCATTTTAACAATGTTGATTCTGTTGATCCATGAGCATGATATATTTTTCCATTTGCTTACATCCTCTGTGATTTCCTTCCTCAGTGTTTGTAGTTCTCCCTGTAGAGGTTTTTCACCTCGTTGGTTAAATATATTCCTAGATATTTTATTTTCTTTGTTGCTACTGTAGGTATTGTAGGTATTGAGCCTTGGATATATTCTCCACTTGACTGTTGTTGGTGTATCGAAATGCTACTGATTTGCATGCAATGATTTTGTAACCTGAGACTTTGCTGAATTTATTTATCAATTACAGGAGTCTCTTGGCAGAATTGTTGGGGTTTTCTAGATATAAGATCATATCATCAGCAAAGAGTGATAGTTTGATCTCTTCTTTCCCCATTTGGATACACTTGATTTTTTTCTCTTGCCTGATTACTCTGGCTAGGACTTCCAGCAATATGTTGAACAGAAGTGGTGACAGTGGACAACCTTGTCTGGTTCCAATTCTAAGTGGGAAATGCTTTCAATTTTTCCCCATTCAGCATGATGGCTGTGAGTTTGTCATATGTGGCTTTTATGATATTGAGGTATGCTCCATCTATGCTTATTTTGTTAAGAGTTCTTATCATAAAAGGGTGATGAATTTTGTCAAATGCTTTTTCTGCATCTATTAAGAAGATCATATGGTCTTTGTTTTTGCTTCTATTTATGTGTGCTTCTATTTACCTTTATAGATTTGCATATGTTGAACCATCTTTGCGTCTTTTAGATGAAGCCCACTTGATCGTGGTGGATTATTTTTCTGATGTAAAGCTGAATTTGGTTTGCTAGGATTTTATTGAGAAGTTTTGCATCTATATTCATTAGGTATATTGGCCTGCAGTTTTCTTTTTTTGTTGTTTCTTTCCTGGTTTTGTATCAAGGTGATATTGCCTTCATAGAAAGAGCTGGTGAGGATTCTTTTTCTTGATGTTATGAAATAACTTCCACAATTATAGGTACCAGTTCTTCATTGTAGATCTGGTAAAATTCAGCTGTGAATCTAGCTGGTCCAGGATTTTTTTTGTTGCAAGATTTTTTTGTTGCTGCTTCAATTTCATTACTTGATATTGGTCTGTTAAGAAGTTGTATTTCTTTCTGATTGAGCCTAGGGGGGTTGTGTGTTTCCAAAAAATTGTCCATTTCCTCAACATTTTTATGTTTATATGCGTAGAGATTTTTATAATATTCAGAAATGATATTTTATATTTCCATGGTATCAGTTGTGATATCTTCTTTTTCATTTCTGATGGAGCTTATTACATCCTTTCTTTTGACAATGAGAGGCCTGTCAATTTTGTTTATCTTTTCAAAGAACCAACTTTTTGTTTCATCAATCTTCTATTATTGATTTCATTTAGTTCTGCTCTGACCTTAGTTATATCCTTTCTTCTGCTGGGGTTGGTATTAGTTTATTCTTACTTTTCCAACTTTTTGAGATAATTCATTAGATTGTTGATTTGTGATCTTTCTGTCTTTTGGATGCAGGCATTTATGGCTATGAATTTTCTGCTTATGACTGCTTTTGCTGAATCCCACAGATTTTGATAATGTGTCCTCTTTGTCATTTAGTTTGAAGAATCTTTTGATTTCCATCTTAATTTCCTCCTTGACCCAATAGTCATTCAGCAGTAGGTTGTTTGATTTCCATGACTTTGTATATAGTTGAGTATTTCTGTTGGAATTGATTTCTAATTTTATTCCACTGTGGTCTGAGAAGATACATGGTATAATTTCTATTTTTTTGAATTTGTTGAGACATGTGTTGTGGCCTAGGATATGATCAATCTTAGAGAACATTCCACGAGCTGATGAGAAGAATGTATATTCAGTGGTTTGTGGGTAGAATATGTGATAAATGTCTGTTAGACTCATATATTATAGAGTTCTGTTTAAGTCCATCATTTCTTTGCTTATTTTCTGCTTGGAGGATCTGTCTCATCTGTCAGTGGGGTGTTGATGTACCCAGCTATTATGATGCTGTTGTTTATCATTTTGTTTAGATCAGATAGGGTTTACTTTATGAATCTGGTTTCAACTGTGTCAAGTGCATAAATGTTTAGGAGTGATATGTCTTCTTGTTGAATTTTTCCCTTCACCATTATATAATGACCATCTTTGTCTTTCTTTACTTTTGCTGATTTGAAGTCTATGTTATCTGATATGAGAATGACTACACCAGCTTTTATTTTTGGTTTCTATTTTCATTGAATATTGTTTTCCATCCCTTCACCTTGAGTCTGAATGATTCCTTGTGGGTTGGATGTGTTTCCTGGAGACAGCAGATACTTGGCTTGTATTTTTAATCCATTCAGCCAGCCTATGTATCTTGAGAGGGGAGTTCAAGCTGTTTGCATTTATTGAAAGAATTGATAAGTAGGGTGGATTTTTGTTCAACCTATTGAGTAAAACTTTATTACTCTGTTTTACCACTTGAGCAAGTAGGGTATATGGGCTCTGAGCTTTAGCTTTTAGGTGATTTTATACTGGTGGATACATTGTGCTGATCTGTGTATAATGCAGTACTGAGTACTTCCTGCAGGGCAGGTCTGATCTTGACAAATTTCCTTAGTGTTTACTTGGCTGAGAAAGTATTTATTTCTTCTTCATATAAGAAACTTATTTTTGCAGAATACAAAATTCTAGTCTGGCCATTATTCTGTTTGAGAAGAATGAGAATGGGGCCCCAATCCTTTCTGGCTTGTAAAGGCTCAGTTGAGAAGTCTACAGTTAGTCTGATGGGCTTTCCTTTGTAAATTACCTGTTGCTTTCACTTTATGGCTTGTAGGAGTGCCTCTTTTGTGTTTACTTTGGCCAGTCTGATGACTATGTGTTGTGGTGATTGCCTCTTTGAGATGAATCTCCTCGGGTTCCTTTGAGCTTCTTGTACCTAAATGTCTAGATTTCTAGAAAGGCCAGGGAAATTTTCCTCAATTATCCCCTCAAATGAGTTTTCCAACTATTGTGTATTTTCTTCTTCACCTTCCAAGATGGCTATGATTCTTAGGCCTCTTTACATAATCTCATATTTCTTGTAGGTTTTGTTCATTCCTCTTACTTCTCACTTCTCTCTCTTTGACTGACTCGTTTGTCAACTAGGCATTGTCTTCAAGCTCTGAGATTCTTTCTTCTGCCTGACTTAGCCCATTCTTAAGGCTTTCCACTGTGTTTTATATTTCCTTGAGTGAATTTTTCATTTCCAGAAGTTCTGTTGATTTTTTTTTAATAATTCTATTTCCTTAGTAAATTTTTCATTCATTTCCTGCATTCTTTTTGTGGTTTTTTGTGTTGGGTTTCTAATTTTTCTTATATTTCATTGAGCTTCCTTACAATCTATATTTGGAATTCTTCATCTGTCATTTCAATCTTTTTGTTTTGGTTGGTATCCATTGGTAAAGAGTTGTTGTTTTCTCTTTGGGATGTCCTTTTGCTCTGATTTTTCATGTTTCTGGAGTTCTTTCACTGATTTCTTCTTATCTGGTCTCTCAATTGAAACCTGGGGGTGTTAGGCCTGGCTTACAGGACTGTCTCCAGGTTCCTGAAGATCAATCCCTGAGCATACTAGGGAAAGGAGTGCTGAGTTGTCTATGAGTGTTGCCTATGGAGTGTTCGAGCAGATTTGGTCTACCTCTTGGATTACCTGCTGTCTTCACCTCTTCCCAACAGTGTGTAGTGCGTTAGGTTGTCCACCGTAATCTCAGTGATGGTGGGTGGTACTTGTGAGTATGAATCAGCTACTCATTTTTTGCTTGATTTGGGAGGCACTATGTTTAGTTATGGGGTTGTCCCCCATCATTGATTGATGTCTGAGTGGAAGAGCCAGCTACCAAGAAGTCTTTTGTGTCTATGGTAAGCTCTGGTCCCCTGGGTGGGACATACAAATCCTCCAAGCTTTAGGAGACACCTTATAGCTTCCAGGGGTTTGCTTGGTCTATACTCCCGTTGAGGTGGGGGGGAGGAGCAAGACAAATTGTGGCTGGATTGCGGGAGCCTGAAAGGCTTTGCAAAGCCTCAGTGGGGCTCAGAAGATGCTTTTCTGGCCACTAGGGGGAGCCTCTGGTAGGAGGGTCAGGACAGGCTCTCCAAACTGGGAGGGCTATTCACAGGGGAGTGGCCTAAACATTCTTATGCTAAGGCCCCAGGCTGGGATCTTTCCACCGTTATCCAGTAACAAAGTTTTTCTGTGTGGAAGGGTAGCCACTCCCCCAAATGGGCACTCCTTGGACCCCCTCACACACTGTAAAATTGAGTCAATAAATGTTGAAAATGGTGTGCAAACTGATCTCCCTGTCAGTAGGTGGTGCTTGCCAGAAAGAATAAGTACCAATGTTGTTTTGGGTCCTGTGACTGATTCTAGTCCCTTAGGAGAAGCATTCCAATGCCTCAGGTGGTGGGTGGGGCCCTGAAACTTCAGGTAAGTCCTTATTCTCTGCCACAGCAGAGGCAGGTTGGAGAGTGTGATTGGGCAGGGCTGGGGTGGGTGTGCTTGCCCTCAGGGTCTACAAAAGCTGGCAAGGTAGCTGTTTTCACAGGGGTCAAAGATCTGCTCTCAGCTTCTGGGCAAAGCCACCAGGGAGGGGCTGAAGTGACCCCACCCAACCAGAAAGTTTGCTTGTGGAGGAGGGGCCATCTGAGATTCACGATCTAGTAGTCTGGCATGGGCCTCGCTCCCTTCCCCTTGCTGTGCTCCACAGTTTCCCCCTGGCATCTGCTGACAGGCAGGAGCCCAAGCCAACTGAGCTCCCCAATGATTGTGCTACAGGCTAGGAGGTTCACCCCCACCCCAGGATCCTGGCCTTAGCTGAGAGTGTGGCCCTCCTGTGAAGAAAGTGGTGTCCCACAAATACACCATAGCTGGGACTCACACTGCACTCTCCCCACCAGATCTGCCCACACAGGCTCCCTCACCTCCCGAGACCAAGATCAATCCCTGACCATGCCAGGGAGAAGCACACTGGTCCTGAGTCACCCATGGGGTTCCAGAGCTGGATTGAAACCATTCCTCCTTGGGGAATGCCCCACTCTGATGGAGCCACTGGGCAAGCAGCACTGGGAGGGCCATTGAGCAGGGAGCTTACAGACCAAGCATCTCTCAGTTTGTTGCATGACCCCAAGAGAAAAGGCCTGAGTGCCACTCTCTGTGGAAGCCTCAGTATGGTGGTTCAATTGTCTCACTCAGAAGCCACATGTGGGGTAAGGGAAGGGGAAGAAACAGAGCCTGGGTGGAGGAAAGTCCGCACTCTGGTCGTCCCTGACCCTCTTTCCAGGAGGTAGTGCACCCAAAGTGTCCAGGCTCTGGAGTCACACAGATCACCTGGGACCCACTGGATACCTGTGGTCCTGCAGTCTGGGCCAGAGTGGGGAAATGTCTGTGTAAGAATGAGCAAGATGAAACCTGAAGAGTTGAAGCCCCCTGGGGAGGACACAGGGGCATGGTGGGTAGAGAAGCAATATGGTACCTGCCATTCCTACTCAGGTCTGTGGGATAGGAAGCACCCCAGTGGGGCTGGGAGCCTGATGCCCTGTCCACAAGAAGCTCCCAGCTCACTGGTGGCAGCAACCTCTGGGCTCATATGAGCAGAAAGTCTCTCCAGACGCTTGGGAATATGAGGGCTGTCAGGGATGTTGAGGAGGGAGAAGCAAATTATTTCACCTACTCTTCTCACTGGACTCCAAGCTTCTCAGGGGTTGATCTTTGCTGATACTTTGCTCCTTCTTGTTCTGCTCAACTTTTTCCCATGGAGTCTCCTGAAGATTCTGGCTCCCTTCCTTCAGGCCTTCATTCAATCTATGTTTGTTGGTTTGTTCATTTTTTCTCTTTCATCTAAAACTTTTCCTTCTTGCTGAGATACTCAGGTCAGCCATCTTACCTAGGAGCCTCCTGCTTTTCCTTGCCATTATTTTTCAGTGTCTCATTCTTGCCGTCCACACCATTCCTCTCTCCCTGCAAAGTGGATTTCTTATGTGTCAGCAGATGGCTTAGTCCACCTTTAACATTTTTAAGCCACATAATATATAAATAGGAACAAAACCAAATAGGAAACTTTCTGATTATTACACCTATGCTATTGTAAACATGTCATGTATTAAATTGCATATGCCCAAAGAAACTTAAAAAATATCCAAAAGACACTTTTGCCCTTGAATTTAGGGTTTTAGCTGGCATTTAAGTTAGGCTTTTGCACAATACCACCAATAACTGCTATTTTAGGTGCACTTTGTGTCTGTCTGTTTTTGTCTCTCTGTCTTTGTCTCTTTCTCATATCTCTCCCCACATGCTATTCCTTCTGTCTGGAAAACTTGTCCTCTTTCGATTTGCCTCCATGAACTTTGTCTTATGCTTTACATCGCAGCTCAAATGTCACTTCTTCCATTGAGAGGCTTTCTTTGGTGCCTGTTTTATTCTTTCCCTGGGTATCTGTCTCTTTTCTTCAGATGTGGAACTTAACCACATTTTGAAATGATATTTTCATTTATGTGTTTGCTTAGTGTCTCACTCCAATAAGCTCCTTGGGGCCAGAGATTTTGTCTTCTTTGTTTCCCTCTTGGTCTCCAATGTCTAGCACGGGGTCTAAAGAAATATTTTTCTATAAACAAATGAATATAAGAATAATAATAAGCAAGGAGGGTCCTCAGTATCCACTGTGAACGCTGGTGCATGTCCACCACTACTTCTTATGCCCCAGCACATGGGGGCTATGAGGCCTGATGCTCTAGATTAAGAGTGCAGGGTTAAGATGGTGAACTTTTCTGATGGTAAGTGACTTCCAAGGATCCAAACAGTACAATATTTCTCAGTTCTCTACTACCCAGCTCAACCTGGGTACTCAGCCACAGTTCTACCACAGCCTCCTGCCCTGACCAGACAGTAGTGTTGAAAGTGACTAAAAGACCCTACACTTGTTTATATCTACCCAAAATAACACATTATTTTGCTTTCAGAGAAATCCTTTTTTTTAATTAAAGTATCACATTAATAAGCAAATAAATAAATGTCTCCAAACATAGTTACATCTTTTTTTTTCCAAGGAAGCAGCTTGAGGGACCTCCTGACCAGTCAGAAACTGACCCTAGGTACTTCTTCTTCCCAGCACTAACAACAATTGAAATTTTACATTTATGGTTGTGATTGTTTGTTTAATATCTTATAGTCTATAAGCTGCCTGAACATGGGTGCGTCTGCTTTTGTTACCACTGTATCCCTAGCACTAAGCCCAGTAGAGATTCAATGAACTAACAAATAAATTAATGAAATTTGCATTCTCCCTAGGCTTGACTTTATCACTATCTTGCTGGGTACCTTTGCATAAGTTACTTCATCTTGCTAGTGTTCATTCTCACATTTGAGAAAATAGTGATACCATTCTGATCTCTTCTTGGTATAGTTTTAAGACTCAAATGGCACAAAAGTGACATGCATCTTCTGAAAAGTAAGAAATTCTATGAAAATGTAAACTACAATGCAAGGAAGTACTCTTGCTATTGGGGCTGTAGATATAGGCAGGAGAGCAAAAAGCAGATATGAGATCAAGTGAGACCTGAAAGTAAGTTAGAGCCAAGACAGGAAAGGGATTGAACCTAAATACTAATTTCAAGAATTCCAGATTTTCAGGATCACCCATAAGGAGTTCTATTTGTGGAGGAACTCCCTATGTCATCTAGGGAAAAAAGGGAAGAAAATGTGGAAGTTTCAGGTAACCCCTGGGTTGACACTCCTGGGATGAGAAAGACCACCCTGGCTTTCATGGAGATGATGCAAAGGAGACAAAATGAGTCCAGAGAGCTCAGTCCTGATTTTTTAGTTCAAGGTTGGCATGAGATTATAGTGGATGGTGTCCTGGACACTACCTAGTTGGACATTAAAAAAACTAACTTAAATGTCTTTAATCAAATGAATGGTAAAACTCAAAGAGCAAGGTCACCTATGGGGGAAGAGATGTCTTTGAGCTATAATTATTTAATAATAATAATAATAATAATAAATAGTACTATTTATTATCTAATATGTCTTAGTAACTTTACATACGTTTAACATCAGGTCTTTAAAGTAAGTGTCTTTCTATACATTCACAGATGAAGAAACTGAGGCTCAGAGAGGTCAAGCAACTTGCCCAGGATCACATAGCTAGGTGACAGAGCTGGGTATCAAACACAGGACTGCCTGGTTTCAAATATCATGCTGTTTCTACTCTGTCTCTCCAAACAAACCTGTAGTTAGAGACCAAACCATCAGGACTAGCTACATAATTTGCAGGGCCCAGTGTGATTTGAAAATGCAGGGTCCCTTGCATTTACTAAGAATTTTAAGACAGCAACAGCAGGCAATAAGCCAAGCATGAGGACTTTCTGAGTGTGGGGCCCTGTGCTACATAGGTCTTAAGTTCATGAAACTGGTCCTGCAAAGCATTAAGTTTGGCTAAAAATGATAGAATAACCAAGATCCCACTTCTTGCCAGTTCTGAGGACCCCTGTGGTTGGAGCTTTGGCCAGAGAAATAGTGACAATGGTGGTAAGGCAGAGTAAAAGATAGTGGCATGGGTAGAAGCAGGGGGAAGGGCCACAGAAGTGAAGTAGATCATCACTACTACACCTTCCAGGGACTCGAGCCACCTGGGACTGGAACTGATGGCAGGGGCCCAGGAGCTCAGCATCCTGGGAGCAGCCCTCACTGCAGGGGAGTCTTGCACATGGCCACCCCCATTCACACCCTCCCACACCCTCGGTTATCCCCAAGGCAGGTGCCCTGGAGAAACAAAATAGGCAACTATGACATAAACATACAAATACTTAAACAGAATGAAGAAGCAAAATTCCCATGAGAAACCATATAAGAAACATTCACTTGTGAAAACTGAAGTTAAATGGCGGCAGAACCAAAGCAACAGGGCTGAGTATGGTTTCAATCACTGTCATAGCCAAGAGAGCAGGACAATCCAAAGGGAAGAAGTTGTCTCAAGAACAAATGATTTACTATAGCCCCGAAGAAAATTAAATATCTAGGAGTATATTTAACCAAAGATACAAAAGATTTATACAAGGAGAACTACAAAACACTAAAAAAAGAAATTGCAAATGATTTAAACAGATGGAAAAATCTACCTTATTCATGGATTGGTGGAATCAATATCGTTAAAATGCCAATATTACCTAAAGTGATCTACCGAATCAATGCAATCCCCATCAAATTACCATCAGCATTCTTTACAGAGCTTGAAAAAACAATTCTTCACTTTGTATGGAACCAGAAAAAACCTTGTATAGCCAAAGCAATCTTAAGTAAAAAGAACAATCTGGGAGGCATCAGTCTTCCTGACTTCAAGCTGTAATATAAAGCAATAACAGTTAAATCAGCCTGGTATTGGCACAAGATCAGAAGCATTGATATCTGGAATAGATCTGAGATACCAGAAATGAAACCATCAGTATACGGTAACCTAATCTTTGATAAACCAGACAAAAATATACAATGGGGAAAAGAATCTCTCTTCAATAAATGGTGCTGGGAAAACTGGCTAG
>CAUYPO010066650.1:0-26951 GCA_963574435.1 Cheirogaleus major
AAGATGGAACTCCACCCTTTCCTTGGTTTTAAGTATGTATGGAATGTTATGATAGGACATAGTAGTAGCAGTGGTCAGACGTGGAAATGGTGGGGAGACAGAAATATACATGTGAAATAAACCCAGTATTTTAATAAAGTAAAAAAAAAAAAAAAAAAAAAAAAGAACAAGTAAATTAAATTAATGTAGATGGTTAAAAATTTCATACATAAAATTTTCAACATTTAAAAAATGTTTTTCAGCAGTTTAAAGTCATATTATGTTAAATTAAGTAATAGAAAAGCATAAAATGTCTGAGTCATTTCTAAGTTAAAATACTGAAACAATCATTAAATGTAAGTTTAAGTTGATATATTTTGGCATCTTTTTTTTATATGGTATACAAAAACTAAATATATTTAGATAGGTTACTAAAAAATTGAGGAAACATCTTTCTAAGAAATTATGAAATGGTTTTCATCTACAAATACTCATATAAAACAGTTCAAAATTACTTCCTAAATTTTTCACTAGAAATTAAGAGTTAAAATTATAATTAATATATGTAATTAAAACTACTACATATAAGAGAAACAATTCTACATAAAATGTATAAGAGCAGTCAGATGTGTTTTTGGTAAAGCAGGTTGTAAAGAAGGCACGAGAATGGTTTTTGGTAAAGTAATTTTTGTCTGGAGGTTTTTAAAGATTGTTTTAAGTTGAGGGCTAAGAAAAGAAAGATAAAAGTGAGTGGATATAGAATTGGGGAAAGAGAGAGCAGGAAAACTTGTAAGAGGGTGTAACATATTTATGGACATCTCATCTGGTGAGTTCAAAACTGCCTGAGACTAGATGGGTCAGCACTTGCACTGCCATTCCGCCCCAGGGCATGCGCCTCAGACTGGTGGAAGGCACAAATGGGACAATAAAAAAAATCAATTGACAAAGCTTACAGAAACTTTCAGCCCTTCCTGGCCTCAGGCTCTTCCACTTGCTTAATTTCTACCCCATTTGGAAAAATCAGCTTTCTCCTTTGAAATCACACACCTGGAGGAAACAGGCTGGGATACAGTCTTTAAATATGACATTATTCCTTATTGCCGGGGCCTTTCCCTTCTCACTAAAAATTCTAAATTAATTAATGATTCTTTTAACAGTGAGCTCCCAGGAGATAAAGACATCAAAGATTAAGGTCTCCAACCTGGAGGTTTTGTTTATTGGAAAAAGCCATCAAATGAAGGTTCCCCGCTGCATCAGGCAGACTGGGTGGCTGTCTTCACCACCCTCAACACCTTCTTCTTCAGACCCCGACAAGAAGTACACGAAATATTTCTTTGATTTACCTTGAGGAATAGGAACACTTTCCAGATCTGGATTTTGAATTTTGTTAATAATTGTCTTTATTTGTGTCATATTTTTGATTCTTAAATTAATTATACCCTGTATGTCTACATATCTAAAGTTAACAACACCAAAAGTAATCATGATAGACGCTTAGAAATGATCCAATGTGCCGTGGGTCCCTTGTTAAGAGGGTGGCCTGACTGAGACCCACTCGTCCCTTGCTGTTACCAATCAACTTGGCCTTGAGACCTGCTAAGTTCCTCAGCCACAGCATCTCCCCTCTTTCCCTCCACCTGGGACAGAAGGATAAGATTACCTGGAAGTGAGCCTTCCCTGTGACGTGGGACAAGTTTATAGCTAATGTGTTGATCATCAGTGCTCTCAGAAGAGAAAGATTTTGGTCAAGGAGAGGCAGTAAGAAAAGAAAATTAGCCCACAGCAGTCTGAGCTATGTGAGGTATTCACAATTTATCAGGTCCAGAGAGACATGAGTATGGGACTTCAGCCATGCTCCCCATCCACACCTCAGGCAGCTGTTTAAAGGCATTTTATTCTTTCTTTCCTGACTTGCTGCCTTACTCATTATCTTCATATTCCTGGACTTTGTGAGACAAAGAATAATAGATAGCCAATCAGTAGCTTCTGCCATTTTAATGTAAATTCTTGGTAAACAATTTAGGAACTGCCTCTTTTTTTCCTTTAAAACCCCACTGCTTGGAGTTCTAGTCCCACCACAACCCTCTAACCTAGTCATCAGAGGAGACCCTGTCTCAAAAACAAACACAAAAAACCCCCATTGTTAGGAGTTGAGTGCAGTGGCTCAGGGCTGTAATCCCAGCTGCTGGGAAGTCTGAGGTGGGAGGGTCACCTGAGCCAAGGAGTTAGAGGCTGAACTGAGCTATGGTAGCACCACTGCACTCCAGCCTAGGGGACAGAGCGAGATCCCCCTCTCTTAAAACCCCACTGCTGCTAATGGGAGCGTATATTCAGGGAAACTTGAGTCTAGGCCTCAAGGACAGGCTTCTAGTCCTAGAACTTGGCCCAAATAAACTCTTCACTTACATTTACTTTGCCTCAGTTTTTACCTTTAGGGCGACAAAGGTGACTGCCAGGTATCTGACATGGAAGGGGGATGTCTTCCCGTGGACCAGTTCAGCGCTCCTCCCCGCTCCACGTGGTCCCTTAGCGCGACGCTGCACGCCCGCTCCCACGTCCCCGGCCCGGAGCCGGGCCGCTCCGGGCCTCTGGGTGACCTTAGTTGCCCCGCCGGCCCCACTCCACGCCGCGGCACGGGCCCGCGCAGGTGTGGAGAATTTGGCTCCGGTTGCCTTTCGGGGTGACTCGGGGAAGGAGGCGGAGCGCTACGGGGGGCTGGTTTCTCAAAGTGCCAAGGATAAGATCTGTGACCACCTGAACCCCTCCGTGCTCGGCCTATAACGTCTGCATGTCCTGCTCGCCGGGACTGGGAGGACGCCCTCCGCTAGCCCGCCGTGCACCTGCACTGAGACTACGGGGCGCATGCGCAGGCCGCGGAGGGCGGGGGCCGGGCCTGGAGGGTCCTGCGGGCCCCGAGTCCCGCGTCAGCTGCGGGGATCGGGCGTGGGGGTGCTGCGCTGCGCGGGGACGCGCAGAGCTGCGGGCGCATAGTCACCAGGCCCCGCTCCGACCGCGTCCCCTCTGCTCCAGCCCGTGCGGTCCCGGCCGCGGGTTCTCGGGGACGCCGCTTACAGACAAAGGGGCGGGAGATGGAGATGGAGATGGGGATGCTTCCGTGACTGCTCCCGGTGGCAGACTCCGCGCGGACTGGCGGCGCAGGGGCGGGGCGGCGGGTGCCCATCACGCGCTCCCCGTCCCGGCCCTGTCCCGAGCCACACAGGACGCCCAGCTCCGACCGCCGCCGCCACCCGCCCCCGCACGCACGTCCGTTCCGGACCACCTCGCTAGGCTCCGCCGCTCCGTCGCGGCCCTGGTCGCCCCCGCCACCCCCGCAGGCCGCCCGCGCCCGGCCGCTGCGCAGCACCTAGTGTGCCATCGGGCGGGCGCGCAGGCGGCGTCTGCTCCCACCCCCGAGATCACATGGTGACCCTCGGCAGCCAATGCAGTGGACGCTAGGACCCTGCGGGACCCCGGGCGCCGCGACTGCACCGGCGCCGCTGCATTATAAATACTTCTCCAAAATGCGGCGCAGCTCCCTGCGCGCGCCCCGGCCGCCCGCCGCCTCCGCCCCGCGCCCCTGAGCCGCCGCCGCCGCCGCCGCGGGTCCGAGGGCGCCGCGCCCTTGCCCTGGGCCCGGGCCGAGCCCGCCCGCCGCCCGGCCGCGTCCCCGCGCTGCGCCGCCCGGCCGGGTGCATGCATTGTGGGCCTCCCGACATGGTCTGCGAGACGAAGATCGTGGCCGCCGAGGACCATGAGGCGCTGCCGGGGGCCAAGAAGGACGCGCTGCTCGCCGCGGCCGGCGCCATGTGGCCCCCGCTGCCCGCCGCGCCCGGGCCGGCCGCCGCGCCCGCCGCGCCCCCGCCCGCCCCCGATGCCCAGCCGCGCGGCGGGGCAGGGGGCACGGGGCCGCCGGGGGAGCGCGGTGTGTGCATCCGCGAGTTCCGCGCGGCCGAGCAGGAGGCGGCGCGCCGCATCTTCTACGACGGCATCATGGAGCGCATCCCCAACACGGCCTTCCGCGGCCTGCGGCAGCACCCGCGCACGCAGCTGCTCTACGCCCTGCTGGCGGGTCAGTGCGGGCGGCGGGGGCCGGGGCTTCGGCCCGCGCGCCACGCTGCGCTCCAGCCTGCCGCAGTCCAGCGGGGGCCGGCTCGCGGAGCCATGGGGAGGATGGAGGGTGGACCCCCTGGGGACGGCCGCACCGGACTCCCAGCCACTCGCGGGTCCCGGAGCCCGGGCGGGCACCCGCGCGGACCCGTCCTGGGAGGAGGCGAGCGGCCCGAACCTGCGCGCCCTCCCGCTTCTGCGGGGCCCGGGCGTGGGAACGGGTGCGGGCCGGCACGGGGCAGGGCTGCGGGACGCTCCAGGGCCAGGGTGGGGGCGGGGCGGGCATCGGCTGAGGCTAGGTGCCTGGCGCGCGGGTGACTATATATAATCCGTGGGGCGGGGGAGGCTGCCGCGGCGGCTCCGAGTGCTAATTTATGAGGGGAGACAGCCAGCCCCGCGGGGTGCCGCGGAAGGGTTGCTCCAGGGCAGAGCGGGGGTGGGGGGCGGGGGCCGTCTTTGGGGGGTCTGTCGGAGCCTTTCCCCAAGCTCTGCCAGTGGAGGGCTGTTCTCCCATTTTGCAGATGAGGAGCTTGAGGCTGGGGGAGGGTGCGATTCTGCCAAGGTCACCGCAGCCTAGATGCGGCTGGAAGCTATCTGCCCGCCCCTGTTCTAACGGCTGGTCCAGGGAGACTCTGGCTGCGACCCCGGGAAGAGGGTGGTCCTGGGGCCCTGCTGAACATGGGGACCCCTGCCCGCCCGCTTCCCAGCGTAGGAGTGGCCTGCAAGCTGTGCTGCTCCTGCCGGCCACTCAGGGCAGCCTGCCCAGAGGCTGCTGCCCGTGCTCAGGAGGTTTAGAAGTCCTGTGATTGTTTTGGGTGATAAAGGTAGTGTATCTTTAGGGCAGAAAGTTTGAAAATAGGGAAAAGTAGGGGGAGCACCTGAAATGCCCCACTACTCCACTCCAGAGGACAGTGGTGCCCTGTTGGGCTGGGCCCTCCTGGGCGTCCGTCGTCCCTCTTTCTCACCCACACCGCTTCTCCCTATCCCCCCCAGCACTCTGCTTCGTTGTGACCCGCTCGCTGCTGCTGACCTGCCTAGTGCCGGCCGGGCTGCTGGGCCTGCGCTACTACTACAGCCGCAAGGTGATCCTGGCCTATCTGGACTGCGCGCTGCACACGGACATGGCCGACATCGAGCAGTACTACATGAAGCCACCTGGTGAGTCCTCCCTCCCACCTGCCCCTTGCCCCACACTCATCAGGCAGAGCTCCCCCTCCCCGTGCCCCCCCACCTCAGGGCAGTGCCCCGGGGGTCCCCATGACCCCCATGAGTCCCCATGAGTCATCCAGGTGACTAAGGGCTCCAGTGAAGGGTGGGGTGTCAGTGGCCTAGCACCTGCTGATGTGGGGACAAGGGCCTCTCTGCTCATCTTGGTTCTGCCTGGTGTGGCTGGCAGGAGGGCTGGCCACAGGGCCAGAGCCTTGGGTGGAGGGGCCTGTGTGGCTGGGGCGATGACTCTGGGTGGGGCCAGGGGACCTGGGCTCAGGGCCACTTAGGGAGCCAGAAGGTCTTACCCTGGCCCCTGTGGCCTTCTGTAGAGGGAGGGCTGGGGGCTATTCCTAGCCCTCAGGTGGCAGGTTGGGGGGCAGGGCCAGGAAGTTTCTTCAGAGGAGAGGAATCTCAGCCCTCTGGGGGCAGGAGGTTCTCCCAGTGCTGGGGGGTCTGTGGCAGAGGAGAGAGACAAGTGGGCCCTAAGGGGTTGGTTAGAGTCTAGCAGGGCCTGGTGAGTGTCAGGGGAGGGCAGCACTCTGGCTCCACCATCTGCCCAGCCGGCCTTGGCGCCCAACATTCTCCTTGACCGTTCTTCAAACCCAAACATCTGGATGGCCTCCGTGGGGCCCTCGCCTTGCCTGGCTCTGCTTAGGAAGGGAAGGGGGTGCCTGTGCAGAGCCCAGGCCACAGCCGCGAAGAGGGCTCAGTCCTGGGTGGGGGGTGCAGCTAGAGGCGGCTCCCTGTGACCCTGCCTCCTAGGGCCACAGCCTCCCTGGTGTGAGGGGTTGTGGGACATCTAATGGGTCTGCAGGAGCCCTACGAGGGCAGAGGCCCTGCCGGATTCGTGGGTGCTGCTTGTGCAAATGGGGAGACCGAGGCTTGGGAGAGGGAGTTGTGCCCCCAGCCATATGGTGCTGGCGGTTGGTCACTCCCTGTACTATCCTGGCCTTTGGTCTGGTGCGGTGGGTGGGGAGAAGCCAGAATCCTTGGATGGTGGGCCAGCTGGCAGGAGGGGACTGGCCCAGGGGTCCCCCTTGGAGCTAGAAACACTGTAAGAGGTGGGTGTGGGAAAGCTTTGGGGGCTTTGGGATGGCGATGAGGGAGGGAGGGAGCCCTCTTGGGAACCCTGGAGCTGCTCAAAGCTTGGAGAGACAAGCCTAGGTCCCTGGTGCTGGCAGCCATGCCTGCAGCTCCCCCTGACTGCTCTGCCTCTGCTGGGGGAGGGTGGGCAGTCAGGGCCCTCAGCACTCCCTCAGCTGCGTGCTCGGGCCCAGAGTCCAGCACTGGAAGAGACAGAGGTCCCCTCCCTGAGCCAGTGGGCTGTTGGAGCTCCTGTGGTGATGGGGGGATGCTTGCTGGGCAGGGAGCAGGCACAGAGCCTTGCCGGGGGGACTTTGGCTCCTCGAGGGGGCCAGGCTCCTGGGCAGGCTCTCCCTTGGCCCACAGAGAGGTCTCTGGGGTCACCTCATCTTGGGCTAGCAGAGGTGGCCTGGGCCCTGCAGACTTCCCCTTCCCCGACCCACCCCTGTGGCTCCTCACTTGATGCCCCCTCCCGCTGACCTGAGGCTGGCCTTGGGCTGTGCTATGGATGGGGATGGCAGGCTTGGTCATGAGGCCAGGGTCAGTGGGCCTGGTCCCCACTTGGATTTATGAAATGTCCTCCTAGGCCCCCTCCCAGCTCTTGCTGCAGGGGTCCTTCTGGATGCTGCCTTGCAGCCCCTGCCTCTTCCACCCTTCCAATGTGGGTGCCTGGGGACCAGCATGGCAGCCCTTGGGGGCTGGGAGCCAGAGCAGGTTGGCTTCATCTATGCTTGTCCTGTGGCCGTTTGGGGGATGTTTGGTCCAAGTGTAGCTGGGCAGGGCAGGGGCCTGCCTGGCTAAGGCCTGCCCAGCTCTCGGTTCTAGGGGAGGGACTCTGGCCAGCCTGGCCTCAAGGGCTGAGTGGGTCCTGGCTGCCAGTTGGACCTAGGCGCTGGGTGCCGGCTGGGCTTCCTCTGCTCAGGGCCCTGGAGGAGGCAGCTGTACCTGCTTGTCCTGAATTGTGTCTGTCCCCCCACACACCCTAGGTCCAGCAGAGCTGGGAGGTGGGCCATTCTGATATGTGGCTGCAGGGGGCGGCCCTGAGGGGCCCTGCCCACCCACTGACCCTGTCAGGAGGGTCTCTTGGCCTTCCTTGCCGAGCATCCCTGACTGCCCTGTCCCTTGCAGGCTCCTGCTTCTGGGTGGCCGTGCTGGATGGCAACGTGGTGGGCATTGTGGCCGCAAGGGCCCACGAGGAGGACAACACCGTGGAGTTGCTGCGCATGTCTGTGGACTCACGCTTTCGCGGCAAGGGCATCGCCAAGGCGCTGGGCCGGAGGGTGCTGGAGTTCGCCGTGGTGCACAACTACTCTGCGGTGGTACTGGGCACGACGGCCGTCAAGGTGGCTGCCCACAAGCTCTATGAGTCACTGGGCTTCAGACACATGGGCGCGAGTGACCACTACGTGCTGCCTGGCATGACCCTCTCGCTGGCCGAGCGCCTCTTCTTCCAGGTCCGCTACCATCGCTACCGCCTGCAGCTGCGCGAGGAGTGACCGCCACTGCTTGCCCGCCCACCACCCCAGCTCCCCGTCCACCTGTGCCCGCCTGCCCGCCGCCCAGTGCGGCTCTGCTTTCAGACCCTCACCTTGGCGTTTGTTGGGTTTTCTTTTTTCATCACACGGTTCCCAGCTGGTCCTCGGGGTGCAGGGCTGTGGCTCTTCTGCGACACTTTGGTAGGGGTGAGCTGTCTGCAGCCACGGTCCTTCGCCCTGTCCAGCTTGCCAGGTGGCTTGCCACGCCTTGAAGAGTTGCACCTTGGACTTCTGCAGCTGTCTACAAGGCTGCCCAGCCTGCTGCCACCGGGGAAGGCCCAGCCTTGCCCCCCAAGCACAGAACCTCTGCGACGAAGCCCTAGCTATGGCTCAGCTGTGGGTCCCTGGAAGGGAGGCCTGCTGGGCCGGCTGGCCGCTGCCCCACGGAGCAGCAGGCCCTGCTTTGCTCTGTGCATGCTGAGGAAGTGGCCTGGCCGCAGCATGCCGCATGCCCACCACCTCCCGCTGCTGCCCTACTCAGACTGGACCCTGAGGCCTTGGCTGGTGAGCGCCCCTGTCTCAGCCCAAGCTGGCCGCAGGAGGGCATACCCCGCTGCCCACGCCCAGCCGCTCTATGGAGGGGCCTGGACCGCCTTTCGCCAACCCAGCTTCATCCACTCCTGCTGTGCTTTGACAAGAGTCACCCTCCTTTCCTCCTGGTCCCTGCCCCTCCCCCACCTGGGCTTGGCTGACTGGTGACATCACCCAGGGGGTGGTTCCCGTAGCAACCATTGCACAGCCATAGTGGGGGCCCATGGGGAGGACACCTTGCCCCCATTTCCTGCTGGATCACAGTGGTCTCTCCCAGATGTCCCCGGGGACCTCCTGCACCCAGCTGGCAGGGTCTGCCCTGTGAATCTCACTAACCCAGGCCGCTGCTGACAGCGCTGAGCCCACAGCTTCTCCCCATTTTCTGATAAGTTATTTAGACAGAATAGCACTCTGCATGACTTTAATTCTTGGGACAAAATGGTAATTTGTACCCTGAGACACACACATCTGTGTGGTGCTGGAATGTACACTGTTTCTGGCCCAGTGACGGGGGGTGGGTGGCCGGGTGGGTGGAGGGTTTCACAGTTTGAAATCTGGAGGGAGACCCTGAGTTAGCATGAATTCCCACCAAGGAGCAGTCCTGGTGAGTGAGGAGGTTCCACATCCCAGGTGGAGGGGCAGGTGCAGGTGGAGTCCCGTGGCCACAGGGGCAGGGCTGGGCTCCTTGGGTGCTGGTTTGGGGGTGGCCAGCTTGGTTCCGGCTGGCTGTGCTCCTGGCCTGGCCTCTCCTTCCGGGGATTGGATGTGGGGGCTGTTCTGGGCGTGGGGTGGCCTGGGAAGTGGAGGGGAAGCAGAGGTGGCATGGCTGCATGTCCAGCCTGGACCTGGCTGGCCTCGGTGGTTGGAGGGGCATGAGCACCCACCCAGGCCCCTTTGTGTGGGGCTCAGGGACGGGGAGGCGCGGGCAGGGCAGCCACAGAACTGGGTCCCAGGTAAAGAGACCACGTGCAGGGCCGCAGAGGGGACCTTCATAAAAAGGTGCTTCAGAAATTAATGAATTAACGGAACAAGCCCAGCTTCCGAGGGGCCTTTTGTCCCGTTAGCAATTGAGGTATTTGCAGAACACTGTACAGACCCCGCTGTCCCCTGTACATTCCCCTGGTGGTGCCCGGTCCCTGCTCTGGGTGGGAGTTTTGTAGACTGTACAGAAATTGGCACCCTATTTTCTTGCAGCTCTCAGATTTTGTTAATCTGGATTATACAGACAGACGTAAAGTGTTTTAGCAAAATGGAAAACAAGTTGTGCCTTTTTCCTCTTTCTGTTTGGTTTGGGTTCGGTTTGGGCTGGTCTTAGTTGGCTTGGGGTGTGTTGGGGCTGCTGGTGGTCGTGGGGCAGGAAGGGCAGAGTGGGGCTGAGAGGTGTGTCTCATGGGGTGGGTAGCTGGGGGCAGCGCTGACTTTTTTTTTTATCCTGTGCCTTCTGAGCCTGTAGTCCCTGGGGTGGTGGCTGGCAGAGCCTGTGGGGCCGAGGACTGCCAGTGTCTCCTAGACATTGACCTAGGGTGGGCTCACAGCAGATCCCCCTCCCGAGGGCTCAGAGGGTCATGAGGTAGTGGTGTGGTGCTCCTGTTCTGGCAGCATCTGTCTGCCTGCAAGGGGTCCCTGGCTGCATGCCCGAGTGGGTAGTGGGATGTGTCCTGGACTCTTGACCATTTTTTTTTGTTGCTGCCAGGGTTTGGTAGAGATGCCAGGAAGGGTGGGTGGGGTGGGCACGCTTGGACAGAACCCTGCTGCTCAGCCAATGAGGCGTGCAGAGGCACCCATGCACCTGCCAGGTTGGGCTCGAGCTGCCTGGATCCCTTACCAGGCCGTGTGCAGCCCATGGATCCTGGAAGGCCACCCGGGTCAGATATCCCACCCACCCCCACAGCTGGAGGCTGAGCATGCTGCTAGGTGGGCCTAACCCTGGCCCACTTCATCCCTCCAGCCTGGGAGCTAACTGCTCCACAAATGTGCACTGACATGAATTTTATACGTTTGTAGAAATTCCGATGTTACTTTTTCTACCTCTGTGAAATGCCCCACGGGCCCCGCTGTCCCAGGCCTGGTGCAGCTTCCCTGAGTATGCTGGCCCTAGTATGCTGAGTATGCTGGCCCCAGCCCCTCCCCCTCCCAGGTGGCCCTCGCCCCATCCCCGGGTGCCCAGGACCCATGCCCTCCCCAGCATGGGCCTAGCACTGCTCAGGGGTCTGGGGCTCCCAGGATTTCTGTTGGTTGTTTAGGAGCCTCTGTTTTTGGAGCAGGGTGGGCAGAAGGTGGGAGGTAGAGTGTTCCATGTCTGCATTAGATGAGCCTGCAGCACAGACCTGATAAGTGGCTCCTGGCTGCTGAGGGCTCTAGTGCCTCTGTATGGCCCAGTGCTCCCCAGGCCCATCAGTGGCCTGGTGTGCCACTGCCCAGGCGTGGTTCTCTGCAGATGGCTGACCCCTGAGGGTGGGGGCAGGGGTGGGCTCCTGAGTGGGGGTCGTGCCCAACAGGCTTGGCAGCATCTTCCCACTCCTTTCTCCACCCCACACCCAGCCTTGCTTCCCATTGGTGTCCCTCTTGGGGCAGGGCAGTGGCTGAGATGCTGCCCCCGGATAGATGAGGGAGGGACAGGTCAGCCTGGCCCAAGGAGGTGGCCCTGGAAGATGCTCAGGCTGGGAGATCCTGGACAGCAGGCCTGCGGCCGCGAGGTCCTAGAATACCCGCCATCCTGCTGGGGGCCTCCTGAGGGAAGCTTCTTGGGCTGTCTGGCAGGTGCTGGGGGAGCTCTCTGGGCTTGTGAAAGGCCTGGCTCTAGCCTCTGCAAGCATGCAGCCACTGGCAGGCCCGCCCCTACCTGCCCTGGGAGTAGCCCCAAGCCCAGGCCCTCACCGGAGCCCGATTCCAGGGCTGTGCCTGTGGACAGAGGCTAGGGAACTCGGGTTTCTGGGCTCTGTGGGTGCATGGGGCTTCATGGAGACTGAAGGAGGCTCCCCAGGGGGCAGGGGGCTCTTCGGGCACACTGGGACCACCTTCCTGTCAGTGCCCAAGAGATACCTGACAGTCACCCAAGTCAGGGGAGCCACTGCCTCTCCCTTGGGCATGTTGTGTTTGTTGCCTGTGGACTCACTTGTGTCTGTTTGGAAGCTGCTTCTGTGAACCAATGTTGGCCACAGGGCCATGTTGCTAGGCTGGTGGCTCTTTGGCTGACGCTTCTGGGGTCTGAGTTCTGGGTGGGGTGTGGGGCAGACCCCAAATGTGTTTGCTCTATGGTGCCACCACCGGGGTGCTTCCAGCAGCGTGTGGTGTCCACGCAGGGCAGTGGCACAGTGGCCCAGAGCCTAGGGAAGGAGCCCTGCTGTACCACTGTTGGATACGGTATTTTTTAAACAGCAATAATTAGTCATTTTAAAGAAGGAGTATACCTGTGTGTGTATGTACACGTGTTTATGTGTATGTGTGAGCATGTGTGTATATATGTATGTATTCGAGCATGTGTGAGCATGTACTCATGTATGTGTGAATGAATGTGTGTTCTTGTGTGTGTGTACACTTGTGAATGTATGTGTGTGTGCGTATGCATGTGTGAATGAGTGTTTATGTGTGTGAGCATGCATGTATGTGTGGGCGTGCACGAGTGTGGTAGCAGCCAGGGAGCCTGGCAGGCAGGGTCTGGCTTGGGAGGTGCTGGGCTCCTCCTGCCCCTCAGTGGAGCTGGGAACTGGGTGGGTGCTGGCTGAGCCCCTGCCTGCCCTGATGGCCGGCTCCCTCTGGCCCCAGGGCAGGTCCACAGTGAGCTCGTGGGAGGGTTTTGCCTGTTAGAGTTTGTTTCTGAAACTGTACTGTGAGCCTGTGATGGGGGTGGGGGTTGTCCTGAGACCCCAGGATGTGCCAAAACAGCCCCCAGGGCCGGGGTTACCAGCTGAGTTCCAGGAGACTGCGGGGCCAGAGTGGGTGTGCCCTCTGCCTGCACAGCCCCGATGCTGCTGTTTTTCAATAAAACCAGAGTTGAAGGACCCGGCTCCAGTGCTTTCTTGAGGCGCCTCATGCCCTGGGCAGCAGGGCTGGCTTTCTGGGGACATGAGCCTCCCTACAGTAGTTTACCCTTTGGCTCCCCTGCTCCCTCTCCCCAACTGCTCCCCTCCTACCTCCTCCCTCCCTATCCCTTAGCCCCACCAATCTGGGCTGCTTTCCTGTGACCCTGGAGGAGCAGGGGGCAGGGGTGGCGAGGGGGTTTGGATGCCCTGTGGGCCAAGAGGCCCCCTCCCTGGGCAGGCACCCAGCCCAAGCCTCCCAGGGTGCCATCTAGGGAGGGGTGCCTGGACTCCTCTCTGGCCTGGCACTGGGTAGGGGGCTCCATAGCCTGTCCCCCTGAGTGTGGTGCATTGAGGAAGCATTCACTCACAAGCCTGCACCCCCCTGAGTGGCACCCCAGGGGCTCTGCCCTCCTCCCCACCAGCTTCTGGCTGTGGCCTGGGCATGCAAACTCCTGGCACAGCTGAGACAGACAGCTGAGCCCCTTGCTCCCCCAGTGGGTACCCCAGCCCGGCCAGGCCCACCAGGCCTCACTGCTCTGTCCTGGCCCTGGGGCCTGGGTACCCTCAAGGCTGAGACTCTGGGTTTGCAGGTGCTAGGGTCTGGGTGCCATGAGGGTGTTGTCCCTCTCCTGGGTCTGCATCCCCTGTTGGACTTCCTTGTCCTCCCAGTTCTCAGTTCTAGTGGTTATGCCTGTTCCTGTGCCGACAGCCCCTGGCAGGTGGTGCCACCGCAGGCCTGGGAATCTGCCTGCCCAACACCTGGGAGGAAGAGCTCAGCTCCAAGGGGTGGTGTGAGGTTTGGGATCCAGGTGTGTGGGCATCAGGGCTGACCAGGGTTGTTGGGGGGAAGCCCATTGTCCAGAGGGAGGGAAGGAGGGAGGATGACTAGGGTGTGGGGTCTAGGCCGAGGGATGCTGGGTGGTGAGGAGGGTGCTGGTGGGCTACAGCACACATCGGGGCCTGGGGTGGGGTCTCAGGGACAGTGAGGTGCAGGGAGGACACACCCCTGCCCTATCGGACTCAAGTGCAGGGTGCCAGCCTGGGGACACAGGGACCCTTGGAGCCTGGGATCCACCAGGTGCAGACTCTGCAGCCCAGGCCTCTGGACCACTTTCCTTGTCAGGGTTTCCTCTTGGCTCCCTCTTTGCACCCTCCCCAGGCCCTCCTGGCCCAGGGGCCCAACCTTCACACATTCCTTCCCAAAGAGCAAGACAGGTCAAGGTCTGCCTCTCTCAGCCAGCACAGGGGGCTAGGCAGTCTCTGCCCAGGTTCCGGTAACAAATGGCAAAACCCATCCCTGGGAACGTCTCAGCAGAAACTACAGCCAGTGGATGGAGAAGCCTGGCATGCAGCTGGGTCATTTATTTTGAAACCTAAAGCTGCCTTCGCCCCTGCCCCACCTGCTGGACGGCACCTCATTGTGCTAGTTCTGCATGAGCTCCTCTGCGGAAGCCCAGGAGTGAGGACGCCTTGGAGTGACAGAGCAGGGGTGGCTGACTGGCCCAGCTTGGGCCACACACCCACACGCACACTTGTACTCTCACGTGCACACACGTGGATGCACATGCACAGGGCAGGGGAGTAGCAGCACAGCTGGCACAGAAGGGCCCAGCGGCAGTTCCGCACCAGCTGTCTGGAGTGCTGTAACGTTCCACACACTGTGGTCAGGCCTGGCCACCCAGAATCCTGCACACGCTGTGAAACCAGTGAAAACATGAAGCCATGAGAACACAGGCAGTTTGGCACATGTGGGTATCACCCTCCAGAGGAGGAGGCAGCCCAGCTGCTTCCCCCCCCCCAGGATAGGTGCCTGGTGCTCCCAAGGGCTGGGGGGCCAGGAGGGGCAAGGCCAGTGTGGCATGGCACCGACCCAGGGCTATGGTCTACACCTGGCTGTCCCACTCAGGCCTCACCTGTGCTGGACACACAGCAGGTGTCCGACAAACGGTTGCTGAATGATCGCAGGATGAAGGAAAGGGCCTCCAGAGCCTCCAGACCACCTGTGAGACACTGGGCCACAGTCTACTGTGACCACCCAAGTCTGCCAGAAAAGTTGATGCGTGTGCAGTGGGGCCACAAACGGAGCAGAGCACATGAAACAGTCACCACCTCAACAGAAAGGCGTGCCACACAGAAGGGGAGTCCCATTGCTCAGACCATAGGCCCAATATGCTCCCTGACAGGTGCCATGGGGGGCCCCTCCCCCACAGCTACGGAGAGTCCAGGCCAGTTGTTTGGGGGGATTCCTTGGGGGCTACCAGCCTGACTCAGTCTCTGGTCACCAGGCTATGGGAGGCTCCCCGGAGAGACCAGAGAGACCTCATGGCCTGGAACTGTGTGACTCCAAAGACCCCCGACAGCCCAGCTGGTCCTTGGCTGTGAGTCTCGGCAGTGTTCTCTTGGTCCCTTCAGGGCTGTACCAGGCCAGCCTGGGAGAAAGGTGCACACCCCGGGCAGCAATGAGGACACCCTAGAGCCTCCAGGCTGCTGGCAGTTCCTTGGGCACCTGCCAGGGGTGAGCAGCTGTGGAGCCTCAAGGGAAACCCCTTCTCTGGACTCCTGGGAGGAGGAGCGGGGAGTACACCCTTAGCCGGGCTGGATCGGGGCCACTCTCGATTTGGGGCATTTGGCCCTGCCTCTGGCAAGTGGCTGGGGGCTGTGGACATGGTGTTTCCCACCCACTAGAAGAATTCACTCAGACAAGGACAAGGATGGCTTCGCACAGGCATTTACTCTAGGGATGACTGGGCCACCCCAGCCTCCAAAGGGTTAATGTACAAAGCTGCTGGTGACTTTGGGGAAGGCCACACAATGGGCTGGTAGAAACCAGCTCTCCTTTCCCACGGTTGCCTGGGGCTACAGATAAAATGAAGGAGAAAAATGTGCTGGCTGTGGGAGGTAGGTGCTGACGGAGGTGGCCAGGCTGTTGCTGGGAGGCTCAGTGCCACTTGGACCCCAGTGAGGGCCCAGGGCCTCCTGCAGTGGCACCAGATGTCCCCATGACCGGCCAGCAGTCAGGCTCACCTTTAAGGGCACCTGAGGGTGACAGCCAGAGGTGAGCCCCTGGCCTGGGCTAGCCGTCCCCTGCCACCTCCCAGGCCCACATGCACAGAGGCACACCCCCAGAGACCCACGATTAGACAGCCACAGGCACACATGCACACACATGTGCACACTCAGGCATACCCACCCAGCGGTAGACAGGCTCACACTACAACCACCTCCCAGTCACGAGGCCTTGACCTCAGCTGAGATCTCCTGACCTACCAGGGCCTCTGTGCCAGTGAGTAGGCCAGGGAAGGTGCCCTTGGGTGGGTGAGGTGTGTTCTGGGGCGACCCATGCTTACTACCTCAGGGCCCTGCCTTTGGGGCCATTGGTGGTTCCTAGAGGTGCCAGCTGGGCAAGAGAGCCCTCCTAGGGACCTTGATCCTGAGTGGGCTCTTGCCCAGGGCCCTGGACTAAATCTCAACAGGTCCCTCTTGACAGGAAGGGTGGGACCAGGCCACAGCTGCAGCCCCTGTGCCCATAGCCCCCTGCATCCTGTCTCAAAGGGCTTGTGCTGGTGGTCGAGAGTGGGGGTGTCCAGGGGCCACCCAGCTCCCACGTGTCTCCCTGCCACAGGCCGGGCTTGTCTGGACTCTGCCCCACAGGGCAGGAATCCCCTCCCTCGTGGGGTGCAAGGGCTGCTGCTTGAGCCCACCAAGTCACCAGTGGGCCTTGGGGACTCTGGCCTGCTGGTTTTCCCCCCATCCTCCCCTTGCCCGGGGAGTCTGCAGCCAGTGGCCCAAAAGTCTTTCCTGGAGAGGACCCAAACTGGAGCTGCCTTGAGAGGAGACTAGCCAGGTGCGGGGACTGGGCAGGGTTTGGGTATACCCTGGGGGTGCTCCTGGGGCAGGTGGGGGCCCCAGTGCCCGCATTCCCAGTAAAGGTGAGCCTCAGAGAAAGTGGCCTTGGCTAGAGGCTGGGTGGCCATGGCTGGAAGAGGATCCCTGGCTAGTGGGGGCAGCTGAGGGTACCCACTGGGGCATCGCCCCAGGCAGATAGCCAAGCCACCTGGGGAGCAGTGACCACTCAGCAGGGCTGGGCTGTGCCTTTCGTCTCTGTGCTCCTGCCCTTCCTCAAGCTGTACCCACATTGGGCAGGCTCTGGTGAGACCTGGCTGGGCTAAGTGTCCCCCTCACCTGTAGCTGCAGCTCCAGGGCCCGCACCTGTTGCAAGGACTCCATCGTTCCCCGGACAAGAGCTAGAACACAGAGAGAGTGCGAAGCCCTGCTGGTCTCCTGGCCTTGGGGACTTTCCAGCCAGAGTCCTGCCTGGCCCCCAACTCCCTAGGTGTTTCACGTGTCCACACTGTCACCTGAACCAGTTGTGGGGGCCTCTGTGCCCACAAGTAGCCCCTGGAGTGCCCCCTGCCACTGAGGCTGGTTCCAGTTCCCCCTGGCCATGTCCACGGCCCATGATGTCGCTTGCAGGGGCCTCGGTCCCCCTGCAGTCACTCTCCCTGGTCCGGCCCACCACACTGCACTGGCCCTCACCCCTCACCCCTCGGCCTCAACTCACCCCAGTTGGGGCTGGCCAGGCAGGGTGGGGCGGGTGCCAAGGCGGCTCTGTCTAGAGGCTCTGGGGCTGGGCAGAGGGAGCCGGACAGGGCATACCCTGCCGGCCAGAGCCACCTGGGCACACAGGAGGACCTGGGATCCTCCACTTCTGGGTGAAGGTTGATGTAATGTCAAGCTTCGTTTTGAGGGTAGCTTCGTGTTGCTGGTGGGTTAGGCCTGGGTTACCTGGGGCGCTGGAGCTCAGAGCCCTGTGAAAGGGACAGCCTGGGCTGGGGGAGGGTTGGGATCTGCTAGCTCAGTGTTTCTCAGAGTTCCTTTGTGCCCTTTTGATAAACACGAATATTTCATTCTGCCTTTCTATGTTATTTGACACCTCAGCACAAGGATTGTGATAGAAACACGCAAACAATGACCAGATGCCACTTTGTTTTCCAGCTCCCTGGCCCCTGTGGAGCCAGGGACCTCTCTGGGGGTCCCCTGAGGTTCCCTGGTCCCTGGGGTGCCTAGGCAGGGCCAGTAGCTACCCAAGGGCCAGGGATCCTGAGCTCTGTGTGCCTCAGTTTCCTCCTCTGTGCAGTGTAGGGTGGCAGGTGGGCTGGGAGCTGGTCACCGTGGCTGCAGGGGTGGGCAGATGGCCCTGTGCACATGTAGGGAGCCCTGCAGGGGGGCCAGAGCTACTCTGGGAGCTGCGGGGCTGTCCAGGAGCTTCCTATGGGGAGCATGGTTGTGCTGGGTCCTTGGCCCCCCTCACGCTGGCTGGTCCACACTGGTGTGCAGGGAACTGGGACCCCCAGAGAGGGGCAGTCAGTGATGGAGTTGGGCCTGTGCTCAGCCAGGGTGCTCCCTGCGGCTCCCTCACCCAGGGAAGGCAGGACTGCTGCAGCCAGCGTCTATGCAGAGAAGCCGCAGCTGCTCACTGCCTGGCAGGCTGTCCTGACCAGCCAGCCCTTCTGAGCTGGCACAGGCCCTGCTGACACCTGGCTCACCTGGCCCCACAGTCCTTAGCCCCAGTGCTGTTTGCAGAGCCAGGCTTGGGGTGCCGCCTGCCTTTTTAACCTACTGCTAAATACACGTTATACTTGTCAAATGGTCACACAAGATGGGTTTGTTTTCTAGCTATTTCCAAAGGGGCTGCTGGGCAGTTTTCAAGCAGCAGAGCTCTAGGAAGGAGCTGGGCTGAGTGGATACCAAGGATCAGAGCCCCACCCCACCTTACAGGGAAAGACCCTGAGGGGTGGGGGTCAGGAGGGCACACTGCTGTCACAGGGGGGGTTTGTGCGTACCCCAAGCTGGCCCACTTTCAGATCCGGCCAGGAGCCAAGGGCGCGGGGCCATGTGGGCACCTGCTCTCACCCTCTCACCAGTGAGGCCAGAATCACAGCCTCCAGGGGGCCAGAGACTGGGTGTTGGGGGTCCTGGCCCTACCTAAGAAGTGGTCACTGGCTTCAAAGAAACCCTTTGGCTGACAGCTGTGGTGACACTCCCTGGGAATATCTGTGGGCACACTGGCTCAGTAGAGAGGGCTGGTGTGGGGGACAGGGTGGGACCTGGCCTGGAGCCTGCACTGAGCATAGGGTCACAGTGACCCCCCTCAGCAAAAACACCCCCGCTGGCTCTGCAGTCTGGCTGGGTGGCCCAGGGCCCAGTCCCTATCTCTCCAGAACCCACAGACTTTGAGGCTGAGCTGGTCCAGACGTCTACACCACCCTCTGGAGCTCCCTGTCTCTCCAGAACCCACAGGCTTGAGGCTGAGCTGTTCCAGACATCTACACCACCCTTTGGAGCGCCACACATGCTCGGGAGCACCTGGTGCTCTTTGAGGGGTGCTGGCCTGGGGTGGAGTCCACCTGGGCATTCCAAATGTCTCCACAGCCAGGCTCCCCTCAGACTGCCAGGGTCCAGGTGCCAGGCAGCAGGAGCCAAGGGAAGGGCCGTGAAGGGGCAAAGGGAGGGGATGCTTCCCTGGGTGTTCCCATCAGATGTCGAGTCTCCTCTTACCTACTCACAAAAGAACCTGGGCTCACCTGCAAACATGGGGACCTGTGAGTCTTCCACTTCAAACAGCAGCTCATCGTGAATCTGGGCAACCAACCTGAAGGGAGGAGGGAGTCAAGTCACCCTGGGAGGCCAGGCCTGAGGGTGCGGGGACTCAGGGTCACATGCAGATATGGGGGCCCCATCTGCCAAGGTTCCTGGAAGTTGGTTCTGGCACTGGGTGTTCGAGAGGATGTAGCTTTGGCAGTGGGGAAAACCCAGCCTGTGGGCACTGCTGCCCACGGTCACCCACTGTCACCAAGCCAGCTCCCAGGGGCGCTGGGAGAAAGACAGGAGGAGAAGGAGAAGGCCCAGGCCAGAAATGACTCTGGAGAGCGGGTGGCAGGCGGCAGGGCCAGCGAGAGGGGCTGGGTGGCCTCTTGTCCACCCCACCCCAGGGAGCATTTCATGATCTGAAGTCTGGTGGGTGGAAGAAGAAAGCCCCTTGAATTGTTATAGGGGAGGTGGCTCTGACGTGGACTCGGGGGAGGCATGGGTCCACTGTGGGGCAGGGACATAATTCTAGAACGTGGGGACCCTGGGGAAGCTGGGAGTACCCATCCCATACTGAATACCAGCTTAGAGAAAGGTGATGGGATGGGCAATGCTCTTTTTAAAATTTATTTAAATAAATAAATACTGAATAAAATTTAGAAAAGACATCAAAATTTGAAAGTGCAAAAGAAAATATCCTCTTAGTCCTCCCTCCATGACCACAGTGGGCACTTGGAATGACCTGGTCGTGACTGGACACGCACTTTTTCCTGGAAACAGGTCTTTACATGGAGGCTGCCCAGACAGCCGGGGCACGTGGCTGCAGCCCCCAGCCCCTAAGATCTGTCCTCCCCTGAGTGGCCCTGGGCCCTAGGGCTGAACCCTGTGGACGCCATCATGGTTTCCTGAGCCCCAGTGAGTTCCTGCACTGGTTGCCAGGTCTCCAGGGCTGCTTTGTCCTGGAGAGCACTCCTGGATGGTCCGAGGAACGGCCCCA
This sequence comes from Cheirogaleus major, assembly GCA_963574435.1. Taxonomy (NCBI): domain Eukaryota; kingdom Metazoa; phylum Chordata; class Mammalia; order Primates; family Cheirogaleidae; genus Cheirogaleus; species Cheirogaleus major. The sequence continues at coordinate 20,052 of CAUYPO010066650.1, forward strand.
CCCTTCTCCAGCAGTCCTTCATGGATTCCCCTAGGGCCCCTTCTGGGGCATCAGTAGGGAGAGAAAGTGGGAACTGACTGTGGGGGGAGATTCAGGTGAAAAGCATTGCCAAAGGCAAGGGTCTCTTGGGCAGGGCTTAGAGATTCAAGTGCAGGTGCACATGTGTGCACAGAGGAGGGACTGAGCCACAGGGACATGAGTGGCCACATAGCACATGCTATGGGTTGGATGTGACCAGCCCACTGCAACTTCACATGTTCTTTGGAAGGTAGGATGGAATTGGCTCATGCTTCAGCAGATGATGCCTGAGCATTTCCATGGACATGAGGCCACTGCCGAGGGCTGTGGACCCCAGACCTGGTGCCAGGCTCTCCTGCAAGGAAGACGAAGGTGGCTTGCCTATACACTCAGGGAGGGAACCTGCTGTATAAACTCGTAGGGTGGTCATGAGGGCCTGCAGCCTGCAGAAGGATGGGGGCTGTGGAGGGTTCCCATGTACTCGTCCTCTGTGTGGCCTTGGCTCTGTCTCCTACACTGGGTCTTTGAGGGCAGGGGTCATGTCGGATCCTTGTTGCCCCTGCTGGTTGCACAGGGGAGGTGTGGCAGGTCTTACTGGGCAGTGGTCTTGGGCATGTGATGGTAAACCCTAGCTGGGATGTGGGAGCAGCTCTTCCAACCCCAGTGAAGAGACAGACATGGCTCATGTTAGCACTTTCACCATAAGAGTGGACTCTGCAGCAGAGATTTAAGGTGGCCTGTTTCAGTCAGCTCTTCCTCTCTTTCTTCCTGTTGGCCACTTTGCTGTTGGGTGGGGTGGAGATGGGGCTGTGCCCCAGCTACAGACATTTCCCAGGCTCTCCTTCAGGGGGCATGGCCCAGGAGGTATATACCCCTCTACTCTAGGAAGGCTCTGTAAAGGGCTGAAGTGGCCAGGGGCAGGTGCTCTTCCCACCCCACCCCCCACTCTGAAGAAAAAGGTGCCCTTTTGACCATCATTACTTTCTCCTTTTGCGTGAAAGGTGTTATGATGGCTGGAGCGAGAGGCAAGGGGCCAGGGAACCAGAAGGACTTTGGTCCTGCTGCTCTGAACCTCTGAAACAATGTCAGCAACCACTGTGCTCTGGGCTTCTCATGATGGGAGAAAATCCACCTTCTGGAGTCCAAGATGCTAGAGCTGGGCCTGTGCCACTGGTGGCCCAGTGCACATCCTGATGGGTGGGCATCCGCAGGACCTGACTCAGGGCTGAGACTATGGAGTATTGGTGCTCATACCCTCTGCTGCAGGCTTTGTGTGCAGCCTGTGGCCAGGGCCGTGGGCACTGCCCTTCCAAAGTCAGATGGGGCGAGAGCTGGTGGAGACCAGGCTGGCAGCATCAGCATGTGTTTTTTTTTTTGGAGACAGAGTCTCACTCTGTCACCCAGGCTACAGTGCAGTGGTGTCACCACAGCTCACAGCAACCTCAAATTCCTGGGCTCAAGTGATCCTCCTGCCTCAGCCTCCCAGGGTAAGGATTACAGATGTGAGCCACCGTGCCTGGCCAGCACGCACTTTCTTAAACTAACTTCAAGGCCTCTGGCAGAGTCTTTAGCTCCCAAGAGGACTTACTTTTCAAATGGTGGAAACCTCAGAAAATGCATTTGTAGCTTTTTCCAGATTTAGCAGAAATAGTTTTCACACTTCTTGAAATTCCATTGTGAACTTGTGAGCTGCTGGTGTGGCAGGAACCTAAGAATAGGTGTGACGGTTAGTCACTTACACGTCACTCTCACAGCCACTGAGATATGACCAGTCTCGAATTGGAAAGTGGGGCACAGGAAACAAGGAGAAACAGTTGTCTCAGTGTGGGGGCAGAAGATTCAGGGCCTTAGACCCTGTTGTCTTCCAGACTGGAGCTCATTGCTTGTGTAACTTCCCATCTCTGCTCCTCTGGGGGGTTGGCCCACTGTGTGCTGCATCCAGATGGCCTGACTGAGATCCTTGTTCCCATGGGGGAACGTTCCAGATCAGCTCATCTCCCTGTCTAGGGCATGCCATCCAAGGGCACCCCCAGCTCTGCTGTCCCCTTTGTGCATTTGTCCTGAGAGTGCACATGTGGTGGCCCCACTCCAAATCCCCACCAAAAGGCCCGGGAAGGGAGTGCTTCGGCTCCTAGTGGAACTGGTGCTGGCCAGGCCGTGCATGAACTTGGACAAGTTGCACTGGGCTCCATGCCTCAGTTTTCTCTTCTCTACATACAAGCGTGGGAGTCAAAGGTCTCTGAGCTTCCTTTCAGCTCTGACATGTTCTGAAACCCAGAAAAGCCTTTTCATAAAGGGCCCCCATCAGAAGAAACAGGAGGGGATCTGAGCTTCCTGGCACACAGGCCTGCAAATGCTGACCACTGGCCCGCTCTGGGCCTGACCTCTCTGGTTTTTTCAGGATCTGGACCAAGAGGCATAAATGGATGCCATGTTCCTGTCCCAGGGACTGTGGGTGGTGAACGGGGACTGTCCTGTGGCCCCACCCCCCTCTGGCCCTTGGGTGGCTCGATGAGGCCCTAGGGCACTGGGTGCCTCAGTGACTGCATCTCACTCACACTCCTTCCTTCAGGCAAAGATGCGGCCCACACGTGGCCTGCCCTGCCCCTTCCACTGTCCAAAACCTTCCAAGTTACTCCTGGAAGAACAAGTTATAGTCACAAAACACAGAGCGTGAGGTGCCTTGTGAGTCTGCTTTGCTCTCTGAGATGGCACAGTGCATTTTGCCAGGAGAACCGTTTCTTAAGGACGCAGAGGGCTGATGATAGAAAGACGGTCATTAGATCCCTGAGCAAGACCGTGTGTGCTCAGCTTCCAGCAGGACTCAGTCACCGGCAAGGAGAGACCCAAGTCTTCAGGGACCAACTTCCTTTATAGATTCCACAAAACCTGTCTGCAGGATTGGAGGTCATTTAAAAAATAATAATTCCACAAAAACTGAAAATGAATTCAATTTTCTAGACTTGCAGAATCTTGGATGCAAAACAACTATTTGGCTTTCAATTCCTGCCTAGTGGAAACTAGCACAGGCTGCTCATCTCCTGTGAGAAACTATAATTTGCCTGCAGGATGTGTGGATTTCGGAAAATAATCAGAAAACCATGAGAAAACCCAGGGGCCACTAGAAGCTGCGTGGCATTGGCATGTGTGCGTGTGTGTGCATGTTGGGGAGGGTAGCACATGGCAGGAGAAACTAAGTGAGAGCAACGCTTTTAATCCCCTCAGTTACTGCAGAGGTCGGAGTTGCCCCCAGAGCCCAGGACAGGTACCAGGGGGGCTACTAAGGACAGCTTGGACCTACCTGGGGCCTCAGGCAGTCTCCTTCCCAGGGCCCTGGGTGACAGCCCAGGGGCTGCTCCTCCCTGGTGGTTAGGTGATTGTGGACAGAGGAAGTCCCTGGAGGGATGTCAAAGGGGAGGGCCACAGGGGTCTGTGGCTTGTGGATATCTCCTCCCTGTCCCTTTACTAGGTGCTGCCCACAGGCCTCAGGTAGGGACTTTGTCCCGTACAAGTGTGCACAACGTTGCTGATCACCAAAGGAACATGGACTCAAAAGTCAGAATGAACAGGAGGAAATATTTGCAGATATAAAGGAGACAGTTTTCAAAAGAGAGATGAAAGATCTCTGAGAAGGAAAAAAAAATCATATCTTGAGACTATAAAATAATATCAGAAGCGAAGAGAAAGTTGTAAGCTCAGATGGGAAGGGATGGCCATGCACAAACAGGCCCCTACACCCCAAAGGCAGGGTGCCGTGGGGGCTGTGGTATGGGGGCTGGTGAAACTCATGTCACATTTTATGATCTAGAAAAGCTGCTGCTTCGCCCGCCATGGGCTTCGTGTTGGAGGTGATGACCCACATGGGCAGAGCATCTGCAGAGGCCCTGTAGGACTGGCGTGAGCAGTCTAAGGGCCCTTAGGGTGGGGGTGGGTGGGAGGGAGCAAGGTCTGAGAGGGTCACTTCTTAGAAGGGCTCCTGGGCTTCTTGAGGAGACCCCAAATTGCCAGGAGGAGGAGGTATCTGGGCTGCAGCCAATGCCAGGCCAATGTCAGCTGGGAGGAGCTGGCTGGGGCCAGGGATCATTGTTCCCCCAAGGTGTGCACCCCAGGGTGAACAACTGAGGCAGAGACAGAGACCTGAGAGAGCTGTGGCCCTGGGCAGCCTGGGGAGCCCCACCATTGGGGTGTATTGAGTGTTGGTTTGGGTTGGGGCTGTGGCAGCAGGACCTGAATGTCTGCACACTGCCTGGCGCTGGTGGCAGCAACAGGGCTGGGAAGTGGGGGTGGTTTGGAGTCCAAGGAGCTGCGGCGTCTACCTGCCGCTGGGGTGGGCAGCCTCATGGGGTGCCCCGTGGGAAGTGCAGACACCCCAGGAGGAAGGCCCCAGGGGAGGTGGCATTTCTGTCCTAAGAGGCCTCATCTGTGCCCCAGGCTGGGGGATGGTGCTGCCTGTCTAGAGGGGCCCCTGGGGCTCTGCAGCTCAAGGGGCTCAGGCTCCCAGGGTTCCTTTGCTCGAGGCCGACAAGCAGTCAGAATCCAGATTCCACAGGCAGGAAGTTGTGGGCCCCTCATCCAGCAGCCACCTCCTGCCCATGCTCAGGAAAGGTCGCCTGGCACAGACCTGGCGGTCAAGGTCGGGGAGGAGGCCACTGCACTGAAGATGTGGACCATGGCCATCTTGCAGAGGTCGGCGGCTGAGCCTGTGGGCACAAAGGGCTGTCTCAGGGCCTCATGGTGGGGTGCCTGGAGCCCATCACTGCAGCTCTCATGGCACTGCCACACAGAGCCTGCTGGTTCTGAGCCACTTGAACACAGTGGCTGAAGACAACTGAGGAGGCAGACACCACGTCTTCCCTTGACCAGCTGCCTCTCACTGCTGGTGGGCCCCGGAGTGCAACACAGGACGGAGCTCCAGGTCTGGCTCTAGTGCTGGCTGAGCTCCTGAAGCCTCAGTTTCCCACCTATGGATGTGGGGAAGAGCACTGCCTTGGCCGGCTCTTGTGAGAAACGTCCTAATTGTAAAGAACATCATGCCCCCCCCCACCCTAGCACCTGCCACCTGCAGGCGTCATTCACTGGTGCCTCCTGACAGAAAGCACGGGGTAGGACAGGCGACAGCCATGGAGCTCCTGGAGGAAGGGCTAAGGCTTGCTAGGACAGGAAATACCCAACCCAGAACTATGGGGCAAGGGGCTGGCAGGTGGCAGGTGAGCAAGAGTCCATACCTTGCACCACGAAGTTCACGGCCTGTCGCTCTGCTTGTGCCCGGAACTTCTGGTTATGTGCGTGGATCCTTGGCAGGGCTCTCCTTCTGCCCATGAGGGACACCACATAGCCTGGGTCACACAAAGGAAAGGCAGATGAGAGACGGAAATGAACAGGCAGTGCAGCGGGTGCAGCTCCCTTCGGGTAAGGACCAGAGCTCCAGAGGGACATCCTGCCCAGCGCTGGCTCTGAGCCTCAGGTACAGTCCCCTGGTCCATTGCCGGGGCCCGTGGGGCCCATGGTAGGAAAGTGGGTGTCTGCAGTGGGCCGCTGGCTAGGAGGCATGTTTCTGCACTATTCTGACTTCAAGCTGCACTTAGATCTGACCTAGTGTGAGGGATGGTGGTTTTTCTATTATCAAAGTTGTTCAAAGCCACGTGTGGGACTTGGGCACAGGAGTAACTCTGGGCTCTGTGGCAGCTGGACTGGAGGAGCAAGGCATTTGCCCACCCTCTCTGCAAGGAGGGCTGGACATCTGAGAGAGTCTACCTCTCTACACTGGGTAAATCCAAGTCTTGTGGGACCTGTGCATACCTGTGAAGCATATGCAATTTGGGGGCTCTAAGAACATGAACACCAACAATCTGCATTTGTTGAGTATATTCCTGACCAGTGAGGATTTCTGTTTTAACTAGGTATTGGTGAGAAATAAATGTTCCACTTGTGATTTTACATGTCTGAGGATTGGAAGACTTTCCTACATATACAATAATCATAAAAGTGACAAGTATTGGTCCAGAGTGGTGGCTCACGCCTGTGATACCAGCACTTTGGGAGGCTGAGGTGGGAGAATCACTTAAGGTCAGGAGTTTGAGATCAGCCTGGGCAACACAGCTAAACCCCTGTCTTTACAAAAAAATTTTAAAAATTAGCCAGGTGTGGTAGTACACGCCTGTAGTCCCAAGTATTTAGGAGGCTGAGGTGGCAGGATCACTTCAGCCTAGGAGTTCAAGGCTTCGGTGAGCTATGATCACACCACTGCACTCCAACCTGGGCAACAGAGCAAGACCCTGTCTCTAAAACAATAAACAAATAAAATACAAATTTAAAAAACATATTATTGATGTCATAATTAATGATATTAAGACTAAAAGACTGAAAACTTTCTTTTTAAGATCATGATGAAGACAAGGATGTCTGTTCTAATCAATTCCATTCAACATTGTACTGGAGGTACCGTGTTTCCCCGAAAATAAGACCTACCCATAAAATAAGCCCTAGCAGGATTTCTAAGCATTTGCGCAATATAAGCCCTACCCCGAAAATAAGACCTAGTGATGGGCATGGCTACGCAGCATATCTGCACAACCCACGCATTTTGTCGCGGAGTGGTCGAGAAGACAAGCAGCCCTTCTCATCTGCCCCATGAGAGCTCTATTGCTTGACATGAGAGATTGGGGCCAATGGTTCTAAAGAAAATAGAGTCGCAAGAAATTCAGGATGGAATTCTGGGTTTGGAGAGTTATGATGATGTTCCAGAAGAAGACAACTTAACTATATTTGAATAAATGTAGATTGTTGTACCATACTTAAAAAAAATAACACATTCCCTGAAAATAAGCCCTAGGGTGTCTTCTTGAGGAAAAATAAATATAAGACCCTGTCTTATTTTCAGGG
>CAUYPO010066653.1:0-11225 GCA_963574435.1 Cheirogaleus major
TCAAGGTCAGGAGTTCGAAACCAGCCTGAACAAGAGTAGTGAGACCCTGTCTCTACTAAAACAATAGAAAGAAATTAATTGGCCAACTAAAAATATATAGAAAAAATTAGCCAGGCATGGTGGCGCATGCCTGTAGTCCCAGCTACTCAGGAGGCTGAGGCAGAAGGATCACTTGAGCCCAGGAGTTTGAGGTTGCTGTGAGCTAGGCTGACGCCATGGCACTCTAGCCCGGGCAACAGAGTGAGACTCTGTCTCAAAAAATAAATAAATAAATAAATAAAATAAATCCATGAGATTGGATGAGATCCTGCCAAGAGTATGAGTGTAAGTGGAAAGAGGACGAAGTACTGATAACTAGAACCCTTCAATATTTAGAATACAGGCAGATGAAAGGAACCAGGAGGGAAGATTGAAAAGGAGATTACAGTGTTTTATGAAGAAAACCCCAAGAGTAGCCTGCCTTAGAATACAAGCGAAGAACATGTTTCATGGAAAAAGAGGTAATTAATTCTGTCAGATGTTACAAATTGGTCAGATAATAGAAAGATTGAGAATTGACCTTTCCTCGAGAATACAAAGTTAAAATATTTTTATTTAAATGCTTATAATGGCAGTTGCTAGAAAAATGTATCTTTTTTGTAGAGGCTCCATTTTTACAACCTTTTTGAGGGATAATTTCATAATATCTATTAAAATTCAAATGTGTGCTTTCTTAGACCTTGTAATTCCACTTCTGGGACTTTATTTTGGAGTAATATTTACACATAAACAAGGATATGTATAAAAGTGTTTATCGCGGCATTGATTTCAATAGTAAAAAAACAATAAAATCTATCAGGGTGGATGAAATTGTTAAAGGACCAATGGATATATAGGTATGGACATGTAAGATAGCTTTCACACATTGTTAAATGACAAAGTCAGATTATGCAATAAAGTATATAATATGATTTAATTTATGTTAATATATATGAAAAAAGCCTTTGACTATACTATGAAAAGTTGCTTACTCATTTACTCCCCCATAACTGTCACATTAACCTATTCACAGCACTTATTACTATCTAAAATTATTTTATTTCTTTATATACTTGTTTACTATCCATCTTTTCCCACCAGAATGTAAGCTTTTTTTTGAGACAGAGTCTCACTCTCTTGCCTGGGCTAGAATGCCGTGGCATGAGCCTAGCTCACAGCAACCTCAAACTCCTGGGCTCAAGCTATCCTCCTGCCTCAGCCTCCCAGGTAGCTGGGACTACAGGCACACGCCACTGTGCCCAGCTAGTTTTTTTCTATTTATAGTAGAGACGGGGTCTCACTCTTGCTCAGGCTGGTCTCAAATTCCTGAGCTCAAGCAATCCTCCCGCCTCGGCCTCCCAGAGTGCTAGGATTACAGGCGTGAGCCATCACGCCCAGCCGTCACTTTGTGTTTTTAGTTCATTAATTAGGGAAATAAAGAGCTACAGGTCTTACTGTATCACTTTAGGAGGTTTGTTTTTATTCCCTGGACCTCTGTGATGCGTTCACTTAGCAACAACCTCTTTAATGTGCAAACATTCTACTGGCAAATTGCACAGAGCAGCCACTCATACTGGACAATACAGGTCTCTTCTGGGAATTGACTTTGGATTTAGAATTTTTTCTTGTGCCTGATATGGTAAAAATGTATGCTTTTGACTTTCTACTAAATGCAGCATAGCATACTGTATTTCATGAGTGTGTAAAAAATAGAATAGTCACAGAATAATCATGTCATGGTGCTGTATTTTATTTTTACTTTAGATTCCTAATATAGTACTATCATCATCTATATAAATTAACTTTGTACTAAGTTTTCTTTTTTTTTTTCCTGTTCGGTTCTTTCATTGTTCAATCTCTATTTTTTGTGCCTGGTATGGAATGATAAAGATAAAAGAGAAATAGAGCCTGCTTTTAGGTACCTTTAATGTAGTAAAGAACATGAAAATTTTAAATAATATAATATTTAATAGGGTAATAGTCAAAAGAAAAGTATAGATCATATGAGAGTTAGGAGGAGAGATTACCCTCAACTTTCAGGAATCAAGGAACTCTCCCTGGAGGTGGTATTTGAACTGATACTGAAGGATTTATATGTTCATCCTTCTGGGGATATATTTTGGCCCACACAGTAGCTTGTTTCTTAAAGACAATATGAAACTCATTAAGTAAAGTTATTTTTAATAGAGCACAAGATTCATAAAATGGTAAGGAAATAAAAGTAAAAGATGAGATTCTCAAGAATTGTGTTTCCAGTATCATTCTCATTCTAGGACTGAGGAGTGGTTTATTCTCCCTTTTCATTCGCCAAAACTTAAGTTATTTTATTTTCTTCTTTGGTTCTTAGAAAAGGAACTGACACAGTAATGATTTAAGGTATCAAATAATGAAAATGAGGAAAAGACTAGTCTCAATAGAGATATTTATACTTTAATAGTTGCCTTTTTTTTTCTTGGCCGGTCCACGCCTGGAGTAGGGAATGTGTGGTGGGTGCAGAGGGTGGGGCTGTCCCCTAGCCCCCCTGCAGCGCTCCCAGGGAGGGGACAGAAAAAGAGGCAAAAAGCCTACAGCACCCGGTATTCCGTCCAAGTACTAACCAGGCCGGACTCTGCTTAGTTTCCGAGATCAGATGAGATCAGACGCCTTCAGGCTGGTATGGCCATAGACTATAGAAGGTTCCCCTGACTGCCTCAAAAGGCCTCCCTGCTCCTGCTAGGAGTCCCTGCGCCTAGTCCTACCCACGGCCCCACCCCAGCGCTAACCCAGGGCATCTTGTTCCAGGCCCAAGGCCCAGGGGCTCCGCAGGACAAGGGCTGCCCCCACACATGATGGGCCCCACGGCAGACAAACGCCCTTTGCCCCAAACCACAGGCGCAGCATTGTCCTGCTGCACGGCTGGGCACCAGAGGCCCCAGTCCCGCCAGGCTGGGGGCCCACCTCCACCGCCCCACCTGCCTCCCAGACGCTCTCCTGGAGCTGGACGCTAGGGCCCTCCCCTCTCAAAACTGACTCCCGTCAGCCCAACAGAGCGGCCACTAATTCTAGAATGAATTAATAGAGCAATTTCTTTCTTTCTTTCTTTTCTTTCTTTCCTTTCTTTCCTTCTTCTTCCCCACAGTAGCATAATAGAGGAATTTCAAAACAGATTTCAGGGTTTGTAAAAAAAGACAGGCCTATATACTTTCTATTCCACATTCCTCAAATCACATAATCCTAATTTTTTCCTCCTCTTATGAAAATTCCTCTCATTCTGGGACTGCTCAATTTTCTAGGAGTCACTACCCAGCAAAAGAAACATGTCCAGTCACATACAGCCCCTCCATCGCAGTTTCTAAATGCCACTTTTTTTTTTCAGAATACATTCTCTGATCTTAAAAAAGAAATAAATCCCTATTCTATTGCTTGATGAAATGTGGACATTACTTGGAAGATTCCTTTCTGCATTCCTTTTCATTTCACTTTAGAAAAGAAAGATAGTATATAGAATTGAAGTAGGTCGGGAAAATGGATTTAAAGCAGTAGTGAAATTCTTGAGAAATTGAATTTATAAAAATTATAATGTTAGGTTACATTTTATGTTACTCTGAGGGCAGAAAGGATTATGAGCTATCACATACTGCTTTATTAACTCATGTTTGACTTTTTATCTTTTGGCTGAATCTTGACAGATACAGTTAGCATTTCTGATAGATCAAGAAATTGAGGCCTGCCCAGGCGTGGTGGCTCACGCCTGTAATCCTAGCACTCTGGGAGGGTGAGGTGGGAGGATCGCTCAAGGTCAGGAGTTCAAAACCAGCCTGAGCAAGAGTGAGACCCCCGTCTCTACTAAAAAATAAAAAAATAAACTTAAAAAAATTGAAAATGAAAATTTTCAAATCAGGTATCTAAAGATTCCCAAGTAGCATTTAAGTATTGTATTATTATAAGTATATATATCTATATTTGACCAGTTACAGTCTAACCAATGTTTTCATACTTTCTTAGAAACCAGATTTGCCTTGTCTCTACGCAACAGATTCAGCAGGCAGCTCCTTCTGAGATCCAGCTAAGCACTGGGAATCTGAAGTGAAAGCTTCTCAAAGACATTGCCGTTGGTGCTAAGCAGACCTCAGCATCTCTTCCTGACTGCTATGAAAACTCACTTTGGAAGCACCTTGGGTCACGATCACTAGATATATTTCATGCTTCTTATATATCCAGTATGTCAGGCCCTTTCCAGGTTTTAAACCACTCAGATCCAAGAAGGCTTGCTAATGGCCAAACTAACGGTCCCCATGAAGCTAAGGCACCCGAAGTCAGGCATCTATCAGCTCACACATCTCGGAAAAATAGCCCAGTGGTGAGTTGCATTCTGGCATTTATTTTTTCCCCATTCTCAGAAGGTGGGGCTCAAACAATCTCCTGTACAAACTGAGAGCTAGAAGACAAGGAAAGTTCAGTTCTGTTTGTCCATTTGCATATGCTAGCACCCTGTGTCTAGCTAGTGAATGATGCAAAAGATGAAATCCAGTGTTCTCCCACCTTTTCTGATTCCTGGCTTGACTCTAGAACAGGGAGCAGTGAAACAACTGAATCTAATGGAACCTCAAATGTATTTTATTTATTTTTGCCATTTTGGTGGTTCTGACATTTCACTGAGACCCACAATCCCAAAACAATATAAAAATGGGCTGTAAAGGACCTCTGAGTTAATTTAATCCAATCCTATCATTTTGCAGATTAGCAAACTGAACACTACAGAGACCACAGTATTTTAGTGGCAGAACTAAGTAGTCTGACTTCTGTTATCTTTCTGGTACTCCGTATTACCTTGGCTTATAGCCTTGTTTCATTAGATCTAGACCCTAATGATAATCTTTCTGGAAATTAATATCCTCTTGGATCAGATGATGTCCCTTGCATTGATATTTTTAAGACCACTAGAAAGATCCACCCAGTCTTTACTTTATAGCTCCTAGGAGATGAAGTCTGAGTTGAGTGTGGGGAGGAAGGATGGAGGCTTAGAGGAATGTTTTATTTCCTCCCCCCTGGTGGCTTTAAGTGAAAAGAACAAGCCTAGTTTCTTCGCCAGGAAAGGAAATGTATTACTTTAAAAGTAAATGATACAATATAAAAGGACTGTTTTTATCAATTGTTAGTAGTTGAACCCCTTTGAAGTAAATAAATGTTCATGAATCCTTCTAGGAATTTTAAAAATTATTTTGCCATTTTGCATGGAATATAAGAGTACTATAAAAATATATATCAGTACATTATAAAATTATGAAGTTTATATTCATAAAGGAATTATAATCTTATTTTCAACTTGTTATTTGTGAGATTTATGTTAAATCAATCATAGAACAGAAAGCTTGAGTTCACAAGTAAATTTAAAAATTACATTTTCTGTTTTCTTTGGGACCAAGTATATATTAAAATCTAGATTGAATTCTATTAGGTTATTAAGTATGAAATGTCTGATTTTCTTAAGTACTAAGTTTGATAGTTGATATCCCTGACATTTTGCTTTGACACTTCTTGTTTTATTTTTATTGTGAAGGTACATCCTCAGTCTTTCAAACACATGTTTTGGCTTGTGATTATCTTTCAATTTTTTTTTTTAGAGCAATTTTTATGAAACCACGGGTAAGTCAAAAACTTGTGTTATTGTTTAATATAAGTTTTGTCTTAGAACCAATGCAGTGCAGACAGCTCGAAATATCAACGAAGTGTTTGGGGAGAATGTGGCTAATGAACACACAGTACATTGATGGTTTCAGAAGTTCCGTTCTGGTGATTTTAATCTTGAAAATGAGCCACATGGGCAACCTGAGACTAAGGTGGATAATGATGAACTGAAAGCTGTAGTGGAAACAAATCCACTTACTATTCCAACAATATTGGACCATTTGAAACAAATAGACAAGGTAAAGAAGCTGGATAGATGGGTTCCGCATGAATTAGACGAGCATCAGAAGAGAAATTGTCTCGAAGGTTGCCTTTCTTTGCTGTCATGACATAAAGACGAACGATTTCTACATCATATTATTACATGTGATGAAAAATGGATCCTTGTTGACAATCACAAGCATTCAGCACAATGGTTGGATAAAGATGAAGTGCTGAAACACAGTCCAAAACCAAATTTTCTTTTATTTTTTTTGAGACAAATTCTCACTCTGTTGCCCGGGCTAGAGTGCCATCGCATCAGCCTAGCTCACAGCAACCTCAAAACCAAATTTTCATCAAAAAAAGTTAATGGTGTCTGTTTGATGGTCCAGCGCTGGTATCATCCACTACAGCCTCATGAAACCTGTTCAATTGATGACAGTAGATGTCTACTATAACCAATTGGATGAAATGATCATGATGCTTGCAATTAAGCAGTTGAGATCAATCAACAGAGACAGGCCAATCCTTCTGCCAGACAATACTCAACCACATGTCACACAAACAACACTGCTCAAACTACAGAAGCTGGACTTGGAAACTCTCTGTCATCTACCATATTCACCAGACCTTGCACCAACTGACTAACACTTCTTTCAAGGAAAAACATTTGATTCTCAACAAGTTCTGCAAAATGCCTTTAGAGATTTCATCGCCACTCGCTCTCCAGGCTTCCTTGCTGGCATAAACAAACTACTGTGAAAATGGCAAAACTGTGTCAATAGTTTAGGCGCATACTTTGATTAAATGTACTGCTTCTTGGGGGCTGGGGAAAAAAGAAAAAAAAATGTACTGCTTGTTTGAGATATAATAAACTACACTTTTGATCTGAAATAGGACATTTCATATTTAATGATCTAATACTTTATATACAGTCATGTCTCAGTATCCACAACAGACTGGTTTCTGTTACCCCTAAGATACCAAAATCCATGGAAGTTCTAGTCCTTTATATAAAATGGTATAGAATTTGCATATAGCCTATATCTATTCTCCCATATACTTTATTATACTTATTTATTTATATTTTTTAGAGACAAGGTCTCTATCACCCAGGCTGGAGTGCAGTGGCCCAATCATAGCTCACTGTAACCTCAAACTCCTGGGCTCAAGCAATCCTCCCACCTCAGCCTCCTGAGTAGCTAGGACTACAGGCCCACGGAACCATGCCTGGCTAATTTAAAACAAAGAAAATGTTTTTTTGTAGAGATGGGGTCTCACTATGTTGCCTAGGCTGGTTTTGAACTCCTGGCCTCAAGCAATCCTCCTGCTTAGACTCCTGAAGCACTAGGATTACAGGTGTGAGCCACCTTGCTCGGCCTGCCATATACTTGAAATCATCTATAGCTTACTTATAATACTTAATACAATGTAAATGCTATACAAATAGTTTTACTATATGTTTTATTTGTATTATTGTTTATTGTTCATTTTTACTTTTTTAAGATAATTTCCATCTGTAGTTGGTTGAATCCGCAGATGCGGAACTCATGGATATGGAAGACCAACTGTATGTATTTGAATATATACCTCTTTGATTGATTGAGACAGAGTCTCACTCTGTTGCCCAGGTTAGAATGCCGTGACATCAGACTAGCTCACAGCAACCTCAAACTCCTGGGCTCAAGCAATCCTGCCTAAGCCTCCCAAATAGCTGGGACTACAGGCATGTGCCACCATGTCCAGCTATTTTTTTCTATATATATTTTTAGTTGGCCAATTAATTTCTTTCTATTTATAGTAGAGACAGGGTCTCGCTCTTGCTCAGGCTGATTCTGAACTCCTGACCTTGAGTGATTCAACCACCTCGGCCTCCCAGAGTGCTAGGATTACAGGCGTGAGCCACCGCGCCCGGCCCATTTTTTTCTTTTAAGAGACAGAGTCTCGCTCTTGCTCTGGCTGGTCTGGAACTCCTGAGCTCAAGCGGTCCTCCCGTCTCAGCCTCCCAGGGTGCTAGGATTACAGGCGTGAGCCACCGCGCCCGGCCCCCAGTTTTCAATGAGGACATTGGAACACAGAGAAGTGAAGTAACTTGCCCAAGGTCACGCAGCCAGCAGGGAAATGCTCAGGTGTGAACCCAAACACATGTGACTCCAGCCCCCGCGGCGTTTTAAGCTGCTCTCCATGGGGGTCCCTCCTCTCTCTGCAGAAGGGGCTCTAGGAGTGGCTTTAATCAAATGCGAAACGAACAGATAAAAAGCAGGGCGGGCACAAGCATCTACAGTCTACACACAGAACTGCGTGTCTGACCTCAGGCTCAGGCCCGCCCGGGGGCGTTACAATAAAGGTTTTAGGAGAGGGAGGCAGAGATCCAAAGATACGACAAAGGTGCTTCCTTTCTATGGGCTACAGGATGCCAGAGAAAGCAGACGGTGGCCACTCTGGGGACGGCGCAGGCCACATGGTTCATCCTGGGAAGGGACCCTCTGCCTGTCCTGGAACACTTCCCGGGATGCTGGCGGCCGCTTCTGGAGCGAGTCTATTCATAATCCCGGACTGCTCTGGCTGTCCACGTTCCGCGCCGGGCAGCGTCCACACCGGCCTGGCGAGGGGCTGTCGGAAAGCCCCGCGGAAGGGCGCGGAACATGGGGACGCACGTGACCTCCCGGTCCCCAGACAGGTGGCCGGCGCTGTCTGAGGACGCAGCGGCGGCCGCGAGTGGCCTGCCTCCTCAGATCCCGCTCCTGCTCTGCTGCTTGGGGGCAGAGCGACAGGGCTCTCTTGTCCCCACTGGTGGCCGCGCCACAGGGACCCGGTGAAGCCCCAAGCCCCGCTCCAGGGCGGGAGGCAGCTGCCAACGGCCCGGAGGCCATGGCTTCGGGAGAAGTCGCTGCCAGGCCGTGATTACCCGTTGGTGGCCGACACACGGACTCCCTGTCTACCCCGGACCGCACCGGTTCAGGTCTGCGTAGCCCTCTGGCCAACAAGATGTGGCTTCGCTGCCCCGGCACGCTGGGCGCTGGCTCTTTGGTGCGACAGACCAGGGCGGGGGGCTCGAGGGTCCTTCCCGCCGTCTGCTCCTCCGCCTCGAGAGGAAACCCGGGCCTGCCCTGCTGCATCCTCCTTCCTTGGTCTTCCCAGCCTGCTGGCTCTGGGCTGTGCCCACGGCCTGAGCTGCCCTGTGCAAGCCCCCCCGGGGCCATGCCTGCGCTGCCGGGGGACCCTGGACACGTCCCCAACATGGGATATTCGGTAGAACGGCTCTTCTTTCCCCGTTTACAGAACACGGACGCGGTGACAAGGCCGACCCCTCGGGCGACGGTGCTGGGGACGAGACGGTTCTTGGCTGTGGGGCTGTCCTGACGATGTAGGACACTTGCTGGTCTCAGCCCTCCAGGTGCCAACAGAACACCCAGCCGTGATGACGGAAATGTCTCCATTTTGTCCCCTGGGGAGCAGAGTCACCCCAGCTGAGAACCACTCCTGTAGCCGGAGCAGTCTGGCCGGCACGTCGGGTGGCTGGAGTCTGAGGCCCGGTCCCGCCGCTGGCCTCGAGCAAACAGCTGCCCTCTCTCGGCCCTGCTTTTATCACGTAAGAAAACCGGAGGGGGCAAGTGGGGTGCTCCGGTCTGCCGGGGGTCTCGGATCCTCCAAGGCTGCTCAGAACCAATGGCTCCAACGTGGGGAAGGGACCCAGCGACCAGCGTAGCGATGCAATGAAGAAAACATGGGGTGAGGGCATGTCAGGTGGGCGACCCTGGGGTCCCTGGCCTGTCAATGCCTTTCCCTTTTCTCCGAAGTCCTCTCTCCCCCCAACCTCAACACAGCCTGCTCTCAAGAGAAGTGTCTGCTGTTAGTCATTTACACTCTAGCATAATTTAGCCCCACCTCTACTATATACAGTATCAAGGCTCTGGCTCTGGTTGGGGCCATCTCATGGCCCACCTCTATGACGGCCCCCCCAGGCCCACACCAGGCCGAGGCTTCTCCCTCCTGTGGCAGCTATCAGTGTGTATGACTACAGCTGCCACAGGAGGGAGAAGGCTCAGCCTGGTGTGGACCTGGGGGGCCGTCATAGAGGTGGGGCCAGCTGGGCCGCCAGTGGACCAGGTGCCAAGTGGCCAGGTTCCCTGGGCTTCACGACCATCGTTCTCCCAACAGCAAACCCAGACTGTGCTGGGCTGAACCGAGCACCGAGGCCAGATCATCCCTAGTCAGCAGTCACGACCCTGACTCAGTTGTCCCAAAGACAGTCTTTCCGGTTGTGCGTGGGGCTGAACCATCCCAGATTCATCTCTGCTTCAGCTGCTAACTGGGAGGTGGGACACCTGTCCCTGGGTATACACCTGTTTAGCTCCGCACCGGTGGGGACGGGAGAGGATGCCGGGTCCCGGCGCAGCTCTGCCCCCGTGGCAGGTGCAGCACGACTCTGGCCTTCTCTGGCCTTCGGTCTCTTCCTCTGTAGGACACTTGGACAAAACGATCCCCCAGGCCCTCCAGCTTGGCGAGCCCGTGATTAATAAAACTCAGACACACCATCTGCTCACTCTGACATTTAAGAAACAGAACGGGCTCCACAGAGACAGCCGCCCCGTGCCGCTTGCACCCCTCCTGCGTCTGCCGACGCAAACACGGGCTCACGCCCTCCCCGCGCGCCAACCCCGGCGTTGACAGTTTCAGCGTGCACGCACAGAGTCATGCACAGAGCTGTCTGCCCCCTGCACCCAAAGGTCGGAGATGGAACTGGGGGGGGGAGGCCAGCGGAAGGCAGAGGCCTGCCCCGACGCAACCCCGAAACAGCCCCCCCTTCCCACACCGAGGGCGAGGTATGCACTTAGAAGACAAGCACGTCCCCACGTCACCACTCGCTGGGTGCCACAACGGGTCCCCGCTCGGCCAGACCCTCCCCGCCAGGGAACGAGACCTGCTGTCCCAGTTGGCTGGTGGGGACGTGAGTTCGAGAGGTGAAGGGTCAGGCCCGAGGCCACACCCACGACACGCAGCGAGGCAGGGATGGCACCCCTGGGATAGGACAGTGCGTAAAACGCCCGGGGCCACACGGGGCCAGCGGCGGTGCTTGTCGGCACGATCCTGAAGCTCTGTCCCCACACGGTCCTCACCGCACAAGGTGGACAAAAGAAACGGGCGTCTCAGGCCCCTCCGCTCCCGGACACAGAACCGAGCCGTCTGCGTCGCGGTGACGGACCTGCTCTGTCCACGGAGGGGCAGGGACCTGCAGGCACCTACGGCCCGGCCAAGAGGAGGGTGGTGGGGGGCAACACACTGGTCCGGGTGAGACTCTCCCACCAGCCAAACCCCGGCAGTGGCTTTAACGTGGC